>ML860700.1:9730-24641 GCA_009831015.1 Picea engelmannii
GTCCCATACGACCTTTGAGTCATTGGCCAAAGCCTTCTTAACTTTCTTCCAATTACCCATTCGACATGACAACGGTCTAGAACTACTGTCTAATTTCAAACAATCCTCAGCCACCCACATTGCTGACCACATTCATGAGTGGCATAGGTGACGTAGTTTGTGTAAAGCAGAAACCACCAAACAACAATGCCTTGACTGGTTTCTTAGATCACTTGTCGCTCTCCTTGGTAAGGATGTAGCTTCTACCTTCCCACAATCCGAAGAGGAAGCCATCAGCAAGGCTCAACAATATGACCTCATTTACGCACAGTCGGGATACTTATATACGGTACTTCCTGATCTTCCCAAACCTGTGCCATTCGGTCAAGACAAACCTGGGATGTCTCACTCAGCAGACAAACTAATTGGTGCCACCACACACCATAGTCCACAACTCCAACCACCACCGATGTATGGAATGCCTCAGTACCCACTAGCATATGGGGGCACTCCTTATTTCCCCCCACCCCCTTATCAACAGCCATATCCTGTTGCTATACCTCCACCCATTAATGGGCCACCACCGGCACCTCCCATACATACACCTATTCCTTCCACCAGTGGTCCCCCCTCCACATCACCTTATAGTACTAGGGAAAGCGCCACGCCTTCCTATGTACCTTATGGAGCCGCACCACAACAGAACCCTCACATTCCCTTTTCGGGTCCTCCACAACCCATGGCTCCCCCACATCCTCATACGGGGGTCAATTTTGTTCAACCCTCTGCTTCTCAACAATATCAAAATTTTGAACAGTTGAACACAGCCAATCCAACTCACCCATCAAACAACACTAAGAGGAAAGGAAGGAACAGTAATAACAACAATCCTGGTCAAGGCGGGAATCAACCCCCACAGCATCAACCCACTGGGGGAAATCAGAACCAAGGGAACCAAAACCCCCAAGGGGGAAATAACAACAAATTCCAAGGGCAGAACACTGTTAAAACTATCCACCCTTGTGCTCTTTGTGGAGTATATGGTCATTACACTCACCATTGCCCACAAATCATTGATTTCAAAAGGTTGAAGCACTCTGGAAGTCTTCCCCCTTCTCCTGCGCAATCTGCCCCACAGCAGGCACAACAACAATATGCGCAACAACCCCCTCCCATCGTGCTGCAAAATCCTATCCCACATCAAGGTGTGATAAACACCCAACAGGACGTGCAGCATCCCCCACCTCAGGTGGGCTAATACCACAATCCCAACAATCTAGCAGAAAGAACAATTCTCCTCACCAGTGAGGAAGAAATCCTTCTGCAAACACGCAATCGTCAATATCCTGCAACAGTTGAGTCTACTCCTACATCTGTAGAAACAAACCCTACATCGACGGGACCTCCGTTGGTGATCCCTCACCCTTCTGCCGAACCACCATTACGCATCCCTCACAGCCCATTGCGCAGGAACGTCCACAACCCACAGGCTAGGGCCGCTCATAACTACAGCTTGGTAGATGACTTAGCACAATCCCCGGCTGCCATGTCAGTTCTGGAAGTCCTCCAGACTTGTCCTACTCAGTGGAAATCACTACTTTCTGCTCAGGGCGCAGTCGACCCTGCCGATACTCGACTCATCACCTTTGACCTCGATAGCTGTGAACCGCGTCTTCCCACCGCAGTTTCTATACAAATACCAGTCAAAATATGGAACATCACCATCCATCGGTGCATCATCGATGAAGGGGCATCCACATGCATCATTTCCAAAACAGTATGGCAAAAACTTGGTTCCCCAGAACTCATACCTTCTGCCATCACACTACAAGCTTATGACGGACGACCATCATCTCCCGAAGGGCTCTTCCAAAATGTCCCCATGGAACTCAGGGGCAAAACTATCCTCATTGACATCAAAGTTATCGACGCTCAGCTCGATTACAATATCTTGCTTGGACGTAGCTACATGTATGCTATGAAGGCAGTGGCATCATCCGTCTTTCGGACAATCATGTTCCCCCACAATGGGAAGATTGTAACCATTGACCAAGTCTCCAATTATGAGCCAAATCCATCTGCCAACCTCGATAACATTCTTCCTCTTATTCACACCCATAAAGACATATATCCACTCATTGAGATGGGTCCTGGTATTTTCAAAGATCCATCCTTGTTAGGGACATACCATGGAGCACCACCACTCCTTCCCCCTAATCAAGTATGCATAGTATCCTCTGATGGAACTCACATGGAGGATACTCATCCTACTCAGGAGGCTTCAGACATTCCTGATGTCTCAACAGTCGCAGCACCACTCTCACAGGAGCCTCCTGTGCACTCGTCAACCCCTAAGATCCACGAGTCCACATCCCTTCAAGGGCCTAGTCCCATTTGGGAGACAGTTCCCCGACCCCTCACTCAAATTCCCTTCTTTTACCCCCCACCCGGTATAGAAGCTTTCCAGGTAGCAACAACGCTCACACTACCCAATATGGTGTTAGCAATCCCAGTGTGGTACTTACACCCACCTGAGATGGTCCCTCACCCACAGGAAGGACTCCCCATGATGATTCCTGTCCTCACTCCCACTACCTCCACTACCCCCATACTCACTACTCCCCCTGCTACCGCTGGGGGCAGCAGAAAGAAGAAGGATCCCACAACTCCACTTCCTACGCACATCCCACCACCTTGCGCCTTGTGTGAAAAAGAGGGTCACCAAACCAACAACTGCCCATCACTACCAGAATTACGGAATTTGATTCCCCCCAACCCAACCCCCACACCATCCATTACTACTGCTACCACTCAACCTTCCAGTAGTAAAGGGTTGAAGACCAAATTCACGTGTGCCATCTGTTCTGAGTATGGCCATTACACCCATCATTGTCCAACACTGCCTCGTTTCCGGTAAGCATTAGCCATCATAAGCCGAGATTTTCAGAACAACCCACGCCCGGCTACGTCCTCCACAACACCTATCACTGACATTCGCTATGTCACTACTTCAGTCAATGAACGCATGAGATGCCCTTTCTCTCTTTGCGATTCATTGACTCATTTTACATACCAATGTCCGATAATCATCGAATATCGGCGACGTCAGTTAGCCCTGATTCACCAACCCACAGAGGCAATCATTGACATATCTTCACCATTTGAAGATCTACATATCATCTCTCCCGAGCCCGAGGCACTCCCTACGCCTCCATGGTTCTTAGATGACATGTCTGAGGATTTACCCCGTAATCCACCCAACTCTCCCGCCCAACCCCCTGCGGAGACTCTCCATCCCACTACTATGGGTACCCCTCAATACCTCAATATATGGTTTATGACGAGTGAACCCTCACCCTCTCCTAGTGATACCCCCTTTGTTTCCTCAGCAGGGGGCACTCACACTGTCACTGAGATCACTCCTCACGATCCATTATATTCCCATCATTTCCAATGCGACGAAGAAATACTGGAAGAGCTACAACGCCCGGACTCTCCCTGGGACGCACTACATCATCATGCACTCTTCCTTCCGCAAGAAGCCCTCATGCCTCCTAGCCACAATCCCATTTACACGGTCGAAAGCAAAGATTTTATCCCATCAGGACCTATCGATTGGTTCAACAATCCTATTCCTGCACCCGACGCTTTTCAAGAAGGTAATCTGGCTAACATTTCCCCCACCATCAAAATCGACATTTCCATTAAACCAGGCATCGTCGAAGAGATCATCATTGGAGCTGCTTGCACTCCTCAGGAAATTGTCACGTCCAAAGCCCTCTTCCAGGAATTTAGGGATATCTTCGCCTGGTCATACACAGAGATGCCTGGCCTCGACCCCTCTATCGTCAAACATCGCATCGACACCTGGCTCGACATCACACCAGTTCGCCAGAAATAGCGATCGCTACACCCATCCAAGGCCGCGGCTATCAAAGCTGAAGTTGAAAAATTGTGCACGGCTGGCTTTATTTACCCCATTGCTTATACCTCATGCGTTTCCAACCCGTACCCATCGACAAAAAACAGGGTTCTATTCGCGTCTGCACCGACTTTCGTGATCTCAATAACGCATGTCCCAAAGACAAATTCCCAACGCCCTTCATCGATCAGATCATTGATGATTGTGCCGGCCACGAGGCTCTCTTCTTCATGGATGGATTCTCTAGATATAACCAAATCCAAATCCACCCAGCCGATCAATACAAAACCGCATTCATTACCCCGTGGGGTATGTTTGCATATCGTGTCATGCCCTTCGGCCTCAAAAATGCCGGCGCAACTTTCCAGCAGGCTATGACATACATCTTTCATGATCTAGCTGCAATCATACTCGCCTACTTGGATGACCTCACCGCTCGCTCCAAGAAGTGCACCCAACACCTCAATGATTTACGAGTCATCTTTCAACGGTGTCGTCAGTAAAACATCCACTTGAATCCTCTCAAGTGTGTTTTCTGCGTCACCGCAGGGCGCCTCCTCAGTTTCATCGTTTCCCAAAACAGTATCACCGTGGACCCCCTCAAAGTCCAAGCTATCACCGAAATTCCACCTCCTCAGAATTTGCGACAACTACAGAGTCTACAGGGAAAAGCCAACTTTCTAAGACGCTTTATTCCTGATTACGCTAGAAGTGCACATGGTTTCCTTCGCTTACTGCGTCATGACATCCCTTTTCATTGGGACGACTATGCCCAACAGTCGTTTGACGACCTTAAAGAAGCACTTTCAAATGCACCTTTGATTAGTGCACCTGACTACAATCGCGACTACATCCTCTACGTATCAACATCAGCTGTATCAGTAGCCGGCGTCCTCATCCAGCTCCGAGATGACAATCATGAACACGTCATTTACTACGTCAGTAAGAACCTCTCAGGACCATCCCTGAAGTACAAACATGAAGAGAAACTTGCTCTTGCAGTTGTCCTCGCAGTCTAGAAACTGCGTCACTACATTCTTCTTTGCACCACTAAGGTTGTCGCAAATTCCAACCCTATGCAATATTTTCTCAGCCGTCTCCAAGTTAATGGCAAGTTTGCTCGATGGATCGTTATCCTTCAAGAGTATGACCTCGATTTCTCAACACCTAAGAGTAAGAAGGCCCTCGTTCTCGCTGAAGTTGTCATGGCCCTTCCCTCTGACTCACCTAGCGCCCCCGTCAATATTGAATTTCCTGACGAACATCTCTTTTACATCGCTTCTGATGATCCTTGGTATGGCGACCTTCTCATCTACCTACGAACTCAAAAGTTAGGAAATCACCTATCACGAGATGATCTTCGGTGCATTTTCCATCAAGCACGCCGCTATCTCCTCATCGGTGACATCCTATATAGGCGGGGCGTCGACACCATTCTTCATCACTGCCTGACTATTAACGAGGCCGACAGAGTCTTAAACGACTGCCACAGTGACGCCTGTGGGGGCCATCTTTCGGGCATCACCACGGCTCAAAAGATTATCCAGGCCAGATACTTTTGGCCTACCCTGTTTCATGATTGCATTCATGCTGTGAAACGATGTGAGCAATGTCAGCTCTATGCCAACGAAGCCCGCGCTCCCCCCACTCTTCTTCACCCTGTCATTACTACGGGCCCTTTTTGTAAATGGGGCATCGACTTTATGACTTGTAATCCTCCCTCCAGCAATGGTCACAAATACATTGCTGTCGTTGTCGATTACTTCACCAAATGGGCTGAAGCTATGCCCACCTTCAACAACACCGCTGACACTGCAGCACGTTTTTTCTTCAATCATGTCATATCCAGGTTCGGAGTACCACTCCAAATCATTTCCGACCACGGGAAACACTTCAAGAATGAGATCTTCATCGAACTCTCATCTCAGTTAGGCTTCTCTCACGAGTTTGCCTCACCATACTATCCTCGGTCAAACGGATAGGTCGAGGCAGTGAACAAAGTCCTCAAGACCATGTTACAGCGCACAGTCAATAAACATAAAACCAATTGGCATCATATGTTATTTTCCGCACTATGGGCTTATCGAACGATAGTGAAGACTACCACGGGTTTCACGCCATTTCACTTAGTCCATGGGCTTGAGGCAACTCTTCCCATCGAGTGCGAAATTCCCACCCTTCGCACCGCAATTGAGCTTTTACCTGACACTGCTCCAATGGAGCAGCGCTTGCTGAACTTGGATTCTCTGGATGAGGATCGTCGATCCTCATTACAGAAAAACGAGGCAGCTAAAAAATGATCCAAGGCTACCTTCGATTTCCACGTCAACCTTCGATCATTTCGCGAAGGAGACCTTGTCCTCGCCTATGATATCGCTCACGATACCTTTGGTCATGGCAAATTCGAATCACTCTGGCATGGCCCTTACATCATCCAACATTGCCTCACCAAAGGCGCATACATCCTGGCCTCCCCCGAAGGCCTCTCGCTCAAGGAACCCATCAATGGGTTATACCTCAAGAAATTTTATGCTTAAACGTAGTCACGCTACTTTAGGTTATTTTTCTTTTATAGCGTTTTTAATCTTTTTTCTCCCCCATCTAAACTATCCTTTGTGCTATTGACAGATGACTCCTCCACCATCTTACCACATTGGTTACGCTGACGGCGCCAGCTGTTGGACACAAAATCTCGCTTCGGCTGCTTGGGCTCTCTACACCCCTTCACATGAAATGCTACATTCCAGCGGCATCTGTTTAGGACCAGCAACCAATAACCAAGCCGAATACACTGTTGTCATTGGCCTCCTGACCGACTCTCAACTGGTCGTTCTCCAACTCAACAATGTGTACCGTGTACACGATCCGTGCCTCTTTCGCAAATACCTGCAGGTTAGATTATTATCTCGACATTTTGATTCCATTACATTTACACATATTCCCAGAGAATCGAATCAAACAACAGATCACATAGCTAACATGGTGCTAGATTGGCATATATCACATCAAGCTACACATACGTAAACATCTCACATATCCTGTCACATCATATAGATAGAATCAACATCATCCACATAAACATAAAACACACATGTAAAACACATTTGGATCCAAAAAACATGTATACTCATATATATATATGTGGGCCCCTCAGGCCACCTGAATGTTTACATACACAAAAATACATTGGCCCACAGGCCCGTGCCACATCATGGTACAAAAATCGGCTCACCAGCCTATCAAAATAGTATAAAATACAATCAGGGGGCCTCTACCACACCCCCAGCTGCCCCTCCCTCAGGAGGAGGTGGTGGCCCACCCCTACCTGCCCCAGGCAGTGGTGGTGGCGCACCTGCAAGACCCTCCTGCCCCGGCGGTAGGTGTCCACTAGTCATGGCGGCGAGCACAGCTGCTCGTCGCATGATGGACCACCATGGTGGCGGTAACCCGATACACTACTCCAGGAAATCCTCGTCCTGGATACGGATCCACATGCCCTCGGGCACGTCCCGAAACACCGTCTCAAACTGACGGAGTATATCATCCAACTCCCCTGCGGCTGCCGCCGGAGGAGCATGAGATGGCCCCACACCAAGGTCATCAAATCGACACCTCCTTGCTGATCTCGCAAGATCTACAGGTCGCCCCACAGCCTCATCCCATCCACGTCTCTCTCCACGTGGAGGTCTCCCCTCTGGCTGCACCGACGGTCTGTACAACTCCACCTCGCACCCACGAGGTGCCAAATCTGCACATGCACAAAACAAACAACAACAAATGGTATCAGTGTCTATACATCAAACATATGCACTAATATACCAAAATCATAGCATAAATCAAAACATAAAAATACACAACATACCTCTATGATCAAAAACCTCCCCAGGAGGCAATACCATGTCCGGGTCCCCCCGGAAGTCTACCCCAGCATAGGGGAACTGAAGTATAATCTGCGGTATCTGCCACCATATCTGCGTTGCTTGCACAATAAAGTAGTGTCCGCCTTCGCCACCATCGTGACGAACCAAAATCTGTGACCACCACCTCAAGCACGGCTCTCGTACCCCTGGTGCCTCCAGTAGCACCCTCAGGCACAGCATCAACACCCTCTCCAAGAAAAAGGCCACCAGGATGGAACCAAATGAAAACTCCCCGGCGCCTCTAGACCGACAGTGGTCTAGCTGCGTGATCATCTGCGCATGTAGGGTCAGACCCCAGGCGAACTGCTCACGTCCCACCACTACCCTCTCCATCAGAATCAGCTCGCCACCACTAATCCGGTGGGGCGCTCGGGATCCATACACCCAAACTATCATCACTGCTATGCAACGATGCAGTAGGGCATCTATCCCACTGATGCTCACTGTCGTCCCAGTCATATAATGCTCACCTGAGCAGTATCACTCAGCGACCGTCCGCAACTGCGTGTCCCTCGGCAGCACAGGATCTGTCGGCAACGGTGTTCCCCGGAAGGGGAGCCCCGTCAAGAAGTAGATGTCCTCCACCGCAGTGAAGGCGATCTTCTCTCCTCGCACGAGGAAGCAGTGTTGATCTGGGCTCCACATCTCGATTAGAAACTGGAGCAAATACTCTTGTGACCATATCAAAGGGCACTCAAAAAACTTTAGCAACCCACTGGCTGCTAAAGACGCTCGAACTGCAGGCCTCGCATCGGCCACAGCATCTCGTAGCTATGACCAGTCCTGCTCACGCCACCGTACATCCATGGTCACTGCTCGCCACCTGCACACAACCCAGAGTCCTATATTATCTTAGGAAATCACCCAAATACATAAAATAAGCTAATTTTTCACCCTGAAACCTTGCCTCAAAGGCATGGTTTTACCACCCACAGGCGCGCACACATGCGCACCGGTTCACTATACAGGCGGGCATGTGTGAGCGCCTGTTTTTCCCATAGGCGCACTCATGAGCACGCCTGTTCACCATATAGGCACGCGCTAGGGCGCGCCTGTCATACCCACAGGCGCGCTCGTAAGAGTGCTTGTTCACACCACAGGCGCGCACTCATGCGCGCCTGTATACCCCACAGGCGTGCCCCTAGAGCGTGCCTTAAATTCCTACACACGTGCCTTAATGTGTGCTTACTCCGTGTATAGGAGCGCACACATGCACGCCTTCCACTAAGTTTCCCACGCATGTGGGCCCATCCTCTACCCAAAAACCCCCTAAAACTCCCGTATGACCCCCCGTACCTACCCTGCCCAAAAATTGGAAACCTATAACTATGAAGGATGTTCAGAACACTAACCTGAAACTCACACGCCATGAATCAGATACCTCGTGCTCTTGGAATCACGCAATCTCCTCTGAATCTGCTCGGAAACTCACTGAAGCAGCAGGTACAAATGAGGTGGCAATGTGGGCCCTACAGCTATATATAGGCCTTTTTGCCAAACTTCCACTCACCATTCCGGGAGCCCAGGACGTCCATTTTTCGAATCGTCTTCAGCCACAGGATCAGCGTCCCGCCACCTACATCATGACTGTCCCCAGGCCACTTTTCATCCTAAGCCCCCGGGGCACCTTTTTTTCATATCATAGCCAGGTACACACGCGCATTGTCACATTTATCTCATACATGTTCATATTTGTTATTATCTTTAGATATGGTTCACTTTAGGTATTTGGTTGTTCTGTGTGCAGGTACTTGGTCATCATCGCTTCACATCATTCCTTCAGGTATATACTCAACACTGGTATGTAGTCTCTCCCGCTGTATTGCATTTACATTCCCAGTCACACCCCCTGATTTTGGCCTTTAGGATACCCTTTTTCCGGCTCTACAGTACTCACACCTCCATTTGCATTTTTGGGTACTGGTACCCGGTAGTTTTTTTACCCACATGAGTCGTCTTATTCATAGCACCTTTTTGCACTTTTGACACTCATGCTACTCTTTATTACCCTTTAGGGATGGGAGTCCTGGTAGTCTTTCATCATGTTGCGAATTAACCACATACTTCTTCTCCTCCTTTTGCTAGCTTCCCATATGGACTCCCAACACATCGCTTTATGGTCATGTTCTTTTCTTTACCTGTACCTCTGCAGGATCATGAACCCACCATTTCATCCACCATCAGTTTGCCCATCTGCGAACCTATCTTCATTTTACCTACCTCATACAGAAACTCGCCAATGGGGCCCCCACCCTTCATCAGTTTTCCCAGAAATTTCTGCCCTCTCTGGGGCACTCATTTTACACTGGGGCACCCGTTTCTGTATTTTGTACATCTTTCCTGCATTTATTCATTATTTATTGTACATACGCCTTCATTTTCCGTCCTTTACTTTTGTCATCACCGTTGGCGACCTGCTTTCCTTTTTGGCCACACGCAACCCATGTCACCCTTGGTTGGAGCATTACTTCTCATTTACCCTCACCGACATCGTCTATACCTTCAGAGTACTACCCAGGTCACTTACCTTTCTCCTCTGGATTTGTTCACCTTGTCCTGCCTATGGCACAACTTATCCCTGATCTTGTCGTCCCCCTGACACTTGATCTTGTTACACGGTTGCGGCCATTCATTCTATCATATACCCTCCAACCAAGGGCAGTCTTGAGTCTTCCCATTTCTTGACTTTGTCTGTGTACCTCTGCCACTTCTTCACCACAGTAGATTCTGCGAAGCCCTTTGCTTCTGGAAGTTGCGTCCTCCTTTTTTCGACATCAGCACACTTTTCCAAAAGGGCGACAGTATCTTGATTCTCATTTCCCATTCAATGAGAGATCTCGGACGGCACAGGGGGAACTACCATTGCTCCCTGATATCATTGACCCCCATAACATTTGACGCCAACACTTTCTCATGTTGCGGTGGGTCTTACTTTGCGACTATTGCAGTTTTTCTTATCAGTTGTCGAAGACCTCTGAACTTGGTCGGGCCACCAATGCCCACATCACCGTCGTTGTTTACTTCTGCGACCATTACCGCTGGTTCAGAGTATGTTCCTTTGCAGAATTGTCTTCCTCCTTTATCATTCCGCCCCCGAGGGCGCTGTAGTTGTCTACATCAAAATTTCAGACATTTTTTTCTTCAGAGTTACATTACACGAGCATGGGGCATGCCCGCCTTGTTTGTACACACTTACAACACCATTCTCAGTAAAAGAAACATTGATGGATTTCGGCTATATGTTTTGCTCCTAACCTCATCCATCAGGGGGCATCTGTTATCACTGAAATTTCGTCTGCACGTGGCAACAAGAACTCCACATCGTCAAAACACGACTGGAGTCATTCATGGCACATGATTAATTCCTCATCATTGCAAAAGGGTCAAAAAACTATACAAAATGACCAAAATTTTGAAAGGCACTTTACATCATCTGGGTGCGCACACATATGCGCTTAACAAAAACGTACAAAGCACGCATATGTGCACAAGGTGTGGATGTTGGGAAAAAAACCCACGCGCCTGCTAAACGACACATTTATTGAAATTGGTCGGCCTCCCAACCACTAATGGATCAGCTCCCAAGTCGATTTGACACCAAATCCGAGCTCAATCCTCATGGTGGGCTGGTCAAAGACCTAATTGTGCCCTAAAGAGCCCCTTTTCACATTCTAAAGAGGTTACATAATGATCCAATGCTTGGCTATAAAAATTCATGAATGACCACCATTTTCTCAAGGAATTCTTTGTATTTTTATGCTACTGAGATTGCTAAGGACTCATTCTTTGGCAATACACATCACAAGCTGCATTTCATAGAGCTATTCACCCCTCACTTGAGTGAATAAGCTTGGAGTTCTTTCACCCACATTTTCCATCTTTTCATTGTAAGGAGAGAAAGCTTTGAGGGCCTCAAGAGCCTTCCATTGGAGAAAGAAGGGAACCAAGTTCCCTTTCTTCTTTGTGCCTTTGCATTTCATCAACAGATCAGCTTATACATTGGTGATATTGGTCCATTTGTCTCTATTTTTCATTTTCTCTTATGCTTCTAGTTTTTATTTGTTTTAGTTTAATTTTTGTTTATAACTTTGTTGTTTTTATTTCTAATCTTTTACTTCACAGCTGTCATGCCTAGCAGATCCCAACTGGGCATGTAAGAACTCTTAATTTTCTCACCTAGTGACGAATTGGGTGCAAACATTGGGTGCTGATGTGGATGGAATTTTTTTTAGTTGATTAATCGGGGAATACCAGCGATGACACCCGTCATTAAAATCAAATCATACAAAGGTATCATTCTATCCACTTGTCAAGGCTTAGCAATGGTTTAATGAAGCTGGCAACGCAGGCATTCGCACAGTCCGGAGAAGGAGAACCGGTTCATATTTCCCCGAACACTAAGAGTTTTATTTTAGATTTTTTCTCTTTTAAAAGAATGATGTCTGTAATAGAAAAAAGGGGTACGGGGGCGCACTGAGGAAGAAACCTATTTGAAAGAGGGGTTCCTTGGCATCCTGAGTTATTTTGTAAGCCAGATTGGAGAAATAAAGATGATGTATTTTCTTGAGACTATGAGATTCATCACAGTCGATTTCTTTCAGTATGTTCTTCTTCTTTTCAGCTGTGCTAAATCTGTTTGGATTTCATTTTATATGCTCCTTACCCACAGTTGATATTGTCTTTATCATATTGTTTATTTCTTCCTTAATCTGTCACAACTGTGTTACAAGTTCATTTTCTTTTAACTAATGTGCTTCGTTATAATTTAGTACGATCACTACTATAGCGAATGAATTTTTGTTTTATGTAATTGTTTACTATCTTTCCTCTGCACCAGCTATCAGCGGGTGTAAGACCAGTCTGCATTTTCATAATTTTTCATATATTCTCTACTACATCAGCCTTTCCTTTCCTTTTCTGCTACCACATCATGACTATCAAAGCACTGAAAGATAGACTTACTTTGCCTCACTTTCCGCAAGTTATTTCATCACTGCTATTATCTCCTTTCTTTGGTTTTCATTTGACTCCATGCCAATGGACCATTTCCCTGGTTTAACCCCCAAACTTTAAAAATCCAATACCATCATTTACCCATAAATCTGCCCACCATTTCACGCTTCCTGAAGATCATATTGTGACATTGTTTGAGAGATCCCTCTCGGGTTGGGAGGGGGAAACTTCCAATCCAAAGTGGTTCGAGGTTGCCTCGGGATTGATTTGCTACAACCCATTTTCATTTTCGAGTGTAAACACCTTCTATTTCAACCACTGAAAATTGGTGGTTAGCTTGGTTATTATCCAATGCTGCATAAATTTGTGGCACACTCCTTACCACATCATTGACTGTGGTAGATTCCTGAATGTTATAAACTTTTTGACTGTTCTATTGTCGATGTGGAAAGTCTCTCAAGAGATGCTCTTCTCTACAACCCCAACATTTTAGAGGTTCTCTCTTTGGGTTATTAGTCTTTATTGGTATAGGTCCAGAATTTGTACTTCCGTCCGATGAAGGAAAGTTCTTCTGGAGTACACTCCAGGCTAGAAAGTTCATTCTGGGGTTCTTCTTGTAGTTCTTAAATCCTGAGGATTTGATCCCCTTTTTCTGAAATCTCGAACCACTCTTATGTTTCCAGTCTCCACGAGACTCTACCCGATGTCCATATTGTTCATGACAATATGTTGCCTTTCGAATAGTGTCTTCTAAGGTCTTTGGCTCGTCAAATTAAATTTGGTTCTGGTATTCCTTGGGTAGCCCACTGATGAAGCGTTGTGCCTTCACCTTCTCTTCCTTGATGTCGGGTACATATCTCAATAAGTCGAGGAATTTGTTGACATATTCCTCTATAATGAGTTACCCCAATTTGAGTTCATAAAAATCTTTAGCCTTCTCGTCGAAATATTTTTCTGACAAATACTTCTTCTGGAAGTACTTCTCAAACTGTTTCCAGGACAGGTCCTCCTAGCGGATCCCTTTCATATTCTTAAGATCTTCCCACCAGATGGAAGCTTTTCCATTCATATTGAAAGTGGCCACTCGGGCCTTCAAATTCTCTGAAAAATCATGGACTCTGAAATATTTCTTTAGTCCAAGTAGCCAGGCCTCGGCTTCCTCTCCCTTCTTTATCTCATCGTTGAAGGAGGGAGGTTTGGCCTTTCTAAATTCCTCAAATTTATGACCCTTGGAAGTCTTTTTCTTCTTCTTTTTTCTTCAAGAATAGGAACTGGTCATACTGCTGGAAGAGCCTTCTGAATCGCCAGCTTCCTTCTCAGAGGAATCGTCTGGCACTGATCCTTTACCTCTGGGGTGGACCTTCCTTGAGGTTCTCCTCTCAGTATGGCCACTGATATGACCATGTTTCTGCATCTCGGGTTCATGCTGCATTTGTCGCTATAGGTCGGATAAGATCTGCGTAAAACTGCATTAATTTCAGTTTTCTTTTCTCATTCTTTCATCATCCTTTCATTGTCGGCCTTGCAAATTTACAATTCAACCATGAGACTCCTCACAGTCTCGGCTAGATCTGGAGGGGTTCCTATTTATCTTCTTTCATCATAATCTTCATCTCTATTGTGGAAGCCTTCTCCCACCTCTTGGTGAGTCACCATTTTCTACGTCTGTAAATTCCAGCTCATCGTTCGCTTGGGTGAAAAGGAAAACGTTGGTTGTTAGTCAAGAGTTAGATACATTTTTTATAACCGACACATAAATTCATATTTTCACATGTATACCCATATAACAGGGGTTTTTCATTTGGGTCTTAATCCTTATCTATCTAGCCATCTCAACTACAAGAGACTCTACCTACTTTAGTAGGTAGCCATCATAACACTAAAATAGGACAACGTAGTTCATGTCCCAGATTACAGTTTCATTCTGCAATCCTTCTTCTTAAGGAGAAAACGCAGATGACAATATCTTCTTATGTGGCTTGTGCCTAGGCCCAAGCAGGCCAAGTGTTGTAACCATGCTCTGATACCAATTTGTCACACACCCACTACCATAATAAAAAAAATTGTTGCTTCCTGCCAAATTAGAGCCCCCGAAATATCTACGGAGGCCTAGCGTAAACTAGTTTTCTCTCTCTCT
>ML860702.1:8500-20298 GCA_009831015.1 Picea engelmannii
TTAGTATGTTACAATCTATTGATGAGAAATGTTTATGATTGATGTTATATGTGTACTAAATGGTTGATGCTTTAATGATCATCACTAATCCATTAGTTAAATGACCTTATATCTATGTTTTCATGTTTTTTACAATTGTTTAAAGTAGGTTGGCTCCTCCAACCATGTAAACCTGAATAATCCTAAGATAGTGAAGCGCTCCCTAAACATGAGTATTGATCTCATCAAATATCATCACAAGGTCATGAATCATGATAGACATTTCAAAACCCAAGGCACTCTTTCCAAGAAGCACAATGCCATCAACCCTCGCATAGGCTGAAAATCGAATCATATGCCAAAATGCTGATACCATATCCACTAAAGACAGATCATCATGTAAAACTTGTGACAAAGCTCTTGCAATGTTCTAGGCAGGTTCACGGTTCCCAATGCATGTCACAATGTCCTAGGCAACATCACAATGCCCTAAGCAGTGTTAGGACTCAGAACTCCCGATGCATGGCTCATACGCCCTAGGTAATATTTGTCACAACTCTCAAGGCACCTGTCACGATTCCCAAGGCATAATCACGATTCCCAAGGCTGACAACTTTCTCAAAATCTGCAAAGTGTATGTGTCATAAAGCCATCAATGAGAGAAGTGGAGCACTTGTCAAAGATCATATTCAAGTGCGAAAATCATGCCAAGTTAGCTTCAAAACCCTAGGTCTCTCCATCAAAGCATCAAGGAGTATGCATGAAGTCCACATGGCAAAAGGGGGAGCGCTTTATGAAAATAATTGTTTATTAGACACCATCATAGGAACATAATAGACACTTAGAGTATAATGGCACTCCTCCACAAGGCCAATATCTCATCATTGATTCATATCATATTGATGACCAGATCTCCATACACATGTGCAAGGGCCAATGCAATTATGCCAAGAAACTAGTAATACTATCAAGCAAGCTGATCCATCAAGACAAGGGCCACCCACCATTATCAAAGCACCATAGAGCATGCCACCACTATCCATATGAGAATCAAGTGTAACCATGAAGAGAGAAACAGGCACCAGGATAACCAACCATATAAACGACTGAATAATTGTGTAGCATCCCATGCATCACCGTAATGAAGTAAGATGATCCATGCACCATCTCAAGCAAAAATAGGTGGTGTATATCTCAGGTTCATCAGTATCTCAATATGTCACCCCAAAAATCCTGTCATGTGATGAAAATCACAAATTTACCTCTTATGCAATATGAGGGGTAAAACATAACAGGTACTTTTGGTAGAAGTTCATTTCTAATATTCTACAATGCAAATTCTCAATATTTTTGGTTCATTCTTTCTAAAAGTGGGCCAGAAGGGGTATTTCTGGTAAGTGTATCTTGCAGTACATTGTTCGTTGCCAAGTTACAAAACTCTTGTCCCCCAACGTTTCTGTACCAAAAACATTTTGGAAATCAAAATGCCTTGGAAACTCGTGAAAACACTACTGAGCCATTTCCTAGTCCTTTCCTAATAGGAAAACGTTTCTCGGTTGCTACCTAGCTGTTTTTAACTTGGAGGGGGTTATTTCCACCCCCCTAATTTGGGGCTGCGTGGGATCCTCATGAGCCCCTTACAAATTTAAAAATACACTTTGCTAATCGAAAAAATAATTACTATTTTTTAATGAAAGACAAAAAAACAAAAGAAACCCTACATGGCACTTATTTTCCTGCATTTTTGGTATCTTTCCACCATTTCTGAACACTACAGGTAGTACGACCTGCATGACAACCACCATGCACTGTATGCAAGGACAACTAGCTGCATATTTGGGCAGAGATCAGCCCCTAACTATAGCAGCGTTCCTAACAATGCAGGTGGTTTGGACAACAAGCATTTTTGGATATTTTTAGTAAATTTTAACCTAGTTGTAGGAAATGCTCAATGATTACAACCTTATGTTATTGTTTTTCAACTTTTGAGAGCTAGGTGAATTTTGTATAACTCATTTTATATTTTGGCATATATAGCCTATTCAAGAAGGCTACTTTTGGACATTGCATATTTTAATGCCATATGGGATTTTGTTGACTATGTTTATTACTGTAATTTTTCCTGAAATTTTGCTATTTAAAAATATCTATTTTGTCATTTTTTTCTTTTTAAGAATATCGTTTCCCTGTTTTCTAAGATTTTTGGGGGTCGTGTTTCCATGTTATCTCTATTTCGAAAACTGTCCCCATTTTGGAAACCATACACATTTTCAAGTTTCATGCAATTTAGGTTCTGTTTGTCAATATTGACTTATGTTGTCAGCCTGTGTATACTGCAAGTATTTTATAGCTTGAAAACACTTTGATTGAAGTTTTCACTATCCATTTTCTGTTTATACAATTTGATTTTCATACCAAGCAGATATGCTACTTGTTGGATTCTGAGATCTTCATAAAAGATTGAATGTTCAAAAACCTAACTGATCTTTTGAATATTATAGGTTGGTCCGGAAGGTTTTGCACAGGCAGAGGCAGGGGGTGGTGCAGGTGGTCCTGGAGGTGGAGGCTTTGGTTTTGGATATGGTGGTTTTGGTTTTGAAGATATGTTTGGAGGAGGAATGAATGAGGTAACTCTAGTTAGTAATACTTTCTGAAGGCTGACTATTAAATTTGTTTCATTGGATCACAAAATGGTCGTTTCTTAATGTGTGCTCTGAAGAACTGCGAAATGTGAACTGGATTACTCATATATTCAGAAGAATGGATTTGATATACTATCATTTTGTGAGTCTTAACTGGGCATTTTGGTGCTAAAGTGCCAGCTGCACATTCAGTTAGTGCTAAATGCTTCCTGGAGTGGAGCTGGTTGTGTGCATTTAGAAATTTTGCAAGTTGTGACTTTAGCATATATGGTATACATGACTGATACAGTGGTCTAAAGTCATAAATATTTACTGTGGTCTAGGATCATATTAATGCACATTAATTTTCATAAACTAAAAGAACTTGTGACCAGCTGCACTTTTCAGGTTGTATTAATTGATTCTTGGAGAGACTGGTAGTGTGCATTGAGAAAATTTGCATGATGTTATTGTACCCCTAGTTTTTAGAATCGGTCTGAATCAAATCAACTCAGTCAACTCGGCCGAGTTGATGGGTGACCGATTTGACTCAGCTGCTTACCCGGTTTGGTGCTGGTTTGGTACCGAACTGGCCGAGTCAAAGCATGACTTGGCCGGTTCGGTACAAAACTGGCCGTACTCGGCCGAGTAGGTACATGACCCACCAAAATGCAAAATTCAGTTTTTCTTTAAAAGATTTTGACCCAAAACACTGGTGATTAATGGTAATATTAAGAATTGAAGTAAAAGGATAAAAATGAAAGATAAAGGAAATGCCAATTCAACTTTTAAAGATAAAGGAAATGTCAAGTCAACTTTTACTTAAATTTTTAACATTGCCATTAATTGTTTAGAATGTTTGAGAGTGGTTCCAACCTCATCGGACTTCATATGGAGAAAGTAGAATTTCATATCCCATTCAAAATTCAGCAGATTTAATGGTTTTCAGGGTTTCAGGATCGGTAGGATTGCAACATTTTTATTGGATTCTATCACGTATGAGGGTATGGGATTGGCATTTAATCAAGAGCACCAGGCCCTTTATGTACCTCGATGTTGGTGGTATTGGTTATTGAACTCCTCTATCATGGCCTTGGCAAAAATATACCCTTCACACAAATCAAAATCATTGATTAGGCATGTTAAACTTTTTCTACCATATTATAACTTATAAGGCTTAGATTAGGTAGTTTCATCAAAATTGGGTGGTGTTGACTGATGTCCCTAGAGGATTGCTAGACAAGAGGCAAAGGGTGATACTAATGACGAGGATCCCAATATAAGCAATGGTGGAACATTGCTTGTCATTTATGTTTGTCATTGCTCATTTATTCATAATGCTTTCTTTCAAAGTTTCAATAATTTTTTGGAATCATGGTTTGGAATCTTTAAAATATAATTTTTTCATTAAAATTTAAATATTTTGTGTATTTTTTAGTAAACTGAGTCATTGAAATCAGATTGGTCGAAGTCAATCCGAGTCCGAGTCGAAGTCCGGATTGATAGGTGACCAAGTCGAAGTCCGAGTTTAAAAACATTGTTTGTACCACATATAGCACACACTACTAATGTATTAGTCTATACTCATATGTATGTGTTCTAGGCTCATAAAATGCAAGATCTTGGATAATTTTTATAAGCTAAAATAAAACATGTAAAAGGCAGAAGAGAAGTCTTAGTGATGAATCCAAGTTGCAGTAGGTATCTATGAGTACATTATACAAGTCTTTGAGTTATACGGTGGTTCCTTACTAAGACATGCAGACCCAATTAGGAACTGCATCAAGATGCTGACCTCTAATCACAAGAATGCATGGGGTTCTATGGAGCTTAGTTTCATAAGAAATAACATTATAATTGCTTGCTTTTTTATTCAGCTGTCTATTTTGCCTGCACCTTTTGGTCTGGAAATCTCAGAAACATTCACCATAATTTGCTTTATTAAATTGTGTATGTTATTAACACTTTCATGCTGATTATAGCTTTTACAAGGCTTTTTTTGTTTTGATGCCAGGCCTTGAGGAACATGTTCAATCAAGGATCATTTGGAGGTGGGGATGTGAAGGTATTTGTTTGGCACCAACAGACTAAATTGTTTAATAATATTTCTTGTTGCCGAAGGATGTTCTTGCAGGTTCTCTTTTGTTTGTATGAGAGCATTTCTAATATTCATCCTGATAACTGGCTCTTGCAGATGACACTTGAATTGTCGTTCATGGAAGCTGTTCAGGGTTGCACCAAGAATCTTTCTTTTCAGACATCTGTGACTTGCACATCTTGCAGTATGTCTGCTCTTCTATACTTCATTTATTAGAATAAGTTGGTGCATTATTAAATTCCAACCTACCAAAGCATAAGATTTCTTGATCAAGTTGTCACCTAAGATCAGTGTATTTTGATGGTCCAACAACACCTGTTTATCCAATTTTATTTACTAAGGTAGAGTTTTTATGAATTTTGTGCGATCTGCTTTTTTGAGTAGTTTGGCCTTGTGGTGTATGGAATGTGGATTTCATTCCACATTACTGATCTCTGGAAGAAAGAACCAAACCCCAACCAATCCAACTTGTTAAGGATAATGTCCCATTCAATCCCATCATATGCCTTGTCAATATCAATCCATGCAAGCCCCTCCCAGGCAGTTATAAGATTATCAAGAATAAATCTGCCCTTAATGAAGCCAGTTTGCTTCTTGTGGACTATCCGGGCAACCAATAGCCTAATCCTCCTGGCCAAAGCTTTGGCAAATTATTATAAGAGACCTTAAGAAGAATAATTGGACAACATCCTCCCATTGAATCCCTTTTAACACCCTTCCACCGAATCCCTTTTAACACCCTCAGGGATAAACTTGATAAGGCTGACATGGATCAGTTCCCCCATTTTGACACCTCAAATAGCTTCTTGACATATTTTCAGATATGCGGGGCCAACTTAATGCCACATCTTGTAGAACTCCACCGGAAGCCCGTTAGGTCCTAGAGACTGTTCCTTCTTCATGTCTCTCACATCTGCAATTAATTCATCCATCTCGAGCTTCCTCTAAAGATAAACCCTCTCGAAAGGCTCACCTTTCAAGGGTCATCTTGCTTATCAAGCTCCTTACAAGTGTCTCTCAAAGGATCAAAACCTACTAAAGTAAAGATCTGTTGGAAATGTTATTGAAAAATTTGTTGGAACATTCATTCCTCTCACATCTTCCTTAATTCATCCAACATGAGCTCCGTCGAAAGATGAACCCTCTTAAACGGCTTGATCTTTTGAGGGATAACCTGCTTAACAAGCAACTTAGAAGTGTCTGCAAAGGATCAAAACTTACCAAAGTAAATATTTGTTGGAAATGTGCTTGAAAAAATTGTTGGATTTCAAATTCATTTTCTGTAAGGTAGCCATTGGGGCCTTGGAGGACAAGAATCCTCTCTGATTTATGCTTGTGCTTTAAGTGAGGAAAATAGAACATAGAAGGCACATCCTCTCTAGACATCTGTTACATGTGCTCCCAAATCTTGGCCCCTCATGTCTTTTAGTCTTAGAAAGCTTGGAGCTACGATTCCAACTCACTTACATAGTACTACCTATTGATGCAATCCATTAAAAGGGTCCACTCCCACCCTTTGTAGAGCAAGCCAAAGTTGACTCCAATAATGGTTTTCTTTACCTTTCTTGATTTGAGCAACCATTTTTCCCCAGTGTTGAAGAAACTTTGTAGTGCATATGAGGGTTGCCTCCCACCAAGGAATCCTACTGCTATCCCCCATTGGAAAGGGCACGAGATGGCAGACCCTTGCAATATCGTGTTGACACTGCTCACACTCGAGGAGAGAGACATTCAACTTGAAAATAGATAGAGCCTCATTGATAGTGGGGGATGATGAGCACAAGTGTGGAGATCAGAAAGTGATTTGAGCTTGTGATTGTCAAATTCATATGAATAGAGCGCTCGCCAGGAAATGAGAACGTAGCATCATGTCCCTCGTATTCTAGCTAAGGGGGAGGACCTTATGGTTCGATGTTGTTGGTTGACAGCCATGCCGGTTGGTAGAGTGTGGGGATTTTGTTTGGTGTATGCTCCCAATGATTCTTTTGGTAGAACATAGCTGTGGTGTTGGATGGCCCAGTTATTGCCTCTTGCTTTGTGTGTCCTTGGGGAAGATTTCAATATGGTTGAGTGGGATTGAAACCATGTTGGAGTCTAGGATACCATGCTCCCTTTTCCTTCCTCATTGGAGATCATGATATCTTTGTGTTGCCAATCATCCTCATCTTGCATATTGTACTATGTTTCATTGGAGTTCATGTTATTTTTATAGGATTCATATTTCTTGTCTTCCTTGTCACATATTACACTGCCGTTTCTCTTGATGACCCCATTGTGAATAAATTCCCCATTATTTTTGTCATCCTCAACAAGTAAGTTGTACTCACTACTCATTAGTTAGGCCTCCTCTCTCTTTACTGCCCAAGCTTGTCATGCTATCATTAGGTAGGCTTTCTCCCTCTCTTGCCCCCCTCAACAATTCCTAGTTGTGATGTCATCATTAGGTAGGTCATGCATCATGAACCCTTGTGATGTCATCATTAGGTAGGTCATGCATCAGGCACCCCCCTTTTCTTGGCTATAACTGCTTGATGTAGTTTCTAGTGTCTTCAACCTAGTTTGGCCTTGTTTGGACATTAATATTCATTTCATTTTTTCTCTCCTAGTCATCCTTCACACTTGTGATGTCATTGTTAGATAGGCCATGATCTCTCTCCTAGTTGTACTTCGCAAATATGGCATCGTGGTAATGCAATTCATCTTCATTTGATGGGCTTTGTTCTATCTCACCCATGCCTCAACCCCGATATTTGTTTCAAATTTATCACAGCATGGTGATGAAAAGCAATTAGGGTCGGCCCAAAAACTAGTCACTAGTTTGCTAAATAAACAATCATGTTAACCATGAAAAATAGTCATGGTTTTCCCTAAAAATAATCAAGGCCAGCTCCAAAGCAAATACAAGGTGAGCCTCTTTATTGTGCTGAGTTGTTTCCCTGAATTTATCACAGATCGACTTGTTGGGATGTAATATTTACTTGGTTAAATATAAAAGTGATGATGTATTGATACTTTAGTGAATGACCTATGTTCTCAAGGTTGTTTGTTATGCCAAATTTACTTATTTGTGTCTTTAGTCAATCTTAAGGGGGGGATGTTGGTGTTATGTTGGCTATTCTTGCCTTGGTGATGTAACCCTATAAGGGGTGTCTTGATGTCTCAGTGAGTTATGTTTATACACTTTTAGTGGTTGGCTTATGGCCACATGAGTATTAGTGTGGGCCCCCTAGTGATCTCACTTTTAGAGTTAGGAACTACTTCTAAAAGTGTTCTAACTCTATATATTTGAGGTCATTACCTCATTTGTACTTACCAAGCAGCTAAGCTATGAAGCAAGTTGGTCATGTTGATCATATCGTAAGGGTATTTTAAAGTACTCAATTATATCCTCTGTTATGTGTTATCTTTAATATTTATGGCATGAGTAATATATTGGATTGGGTTTATATTATTAATGACACATTATGGTTTCCTACCATTTCTAACACGGTATCGGAGTTTTGGTGACGCTCTTGGTGACATGATGGATTGGGCTACCTTATGTAACTTATGATCATGATTATGGCATGATTTCAAAAGATGATTGAAGTATTTCTTTTGAGCTATGATTGTGAAGTTTGAGTTACTGCAGTCTTGTAGATTTGCTCAGTCCTTATAGCACAGTGTTTTAGATTGTAACATTAGTTTGTTTGCCCCATAATCGCTATTCTGGAGTGCATTTATCGAGGAAAATCCTCATGTATAAGCATTGTTATACCTTTTAGGACCACATTCACATATTGAATTGCTTTGACTGACATATTCGTTCTTAAAGCCTTAGATGAGTGGGCTTTGAAGCCTTAGCCAACAATGACAATGGCATCTACCATCATCCCCTCCCAATACGAGGTCTTGGCCACATTAAAGAGAATGGCTAAATAATAGTAAAAGTTCTCAATTGCCTTTTTAGCTTGTTCATGCACATTCTTCCCCCAGCCTGTGCCGTCCAAGGTAGATTGGGAGTCGGGTCTAGTATAGGGTGCAAAGAAGGTATGCACATTGCTCCCACCGGTGTTAGGAGTGTGAAAGGATTGACTACCATCTTCAGTTCTACTTCTTGTTTTGTTAACATGGTCCCCACCTATAGGAGCCTCTTGTGTTTCTAGTTTGGCTTCCTATTCTGAATCACACTTAGCTTTCCACGCTGACATATTAGAGGGCCCACCAATATCACCCATAGATTTTTCCTTTTATTTTTTGTCACATTTATGGCTTCTTGGGCTAGAGATGACTGATGTTTGACATCTTAAAGTACATTTCGACATGTCATTAGTTCACCTCCGACAACACAACCAAGATGGTATTTGAACTTGTTGATCCTCCATTAATTTTTTCTGGCAAAAATTGGATTTCAGTCTCTTTTGATTGTTGTGCAGTAGTTCCAGGCTAAAATCCCTTTTCCCAGGCATTTTATTGGTAAAAGAAGGTGCAAAAAGGGTAAATAGCATATCTGAAAATGAGTTTTTGCAGCTCAGAAAAATATGCAAAAAGATCTTCCCTATGTGTGGAAAAGTCAGCTCTGAAATTGCCACCTAGCTCTCTGCCCTTGCTAGTGAAAAAATCATCTCTGAATATAATCCCTAAAAAGTGTGTTGTAGGCTTGTAGCCACCCTTGGTGAAGAAATAGATTTGGAAATGAGGTTTAAATCTTGACTGTCTGCCCTAATCACAATTTCCCTAGCAGGCTAGCACTGAAGAAATGAAGTTTGATTTTCTGTACTTTCTGCGCTAACAATTAGATGGTGAAAAATCACGCTGAATATTGCTGCAAAGTTGTTTCCTGCCCCCCCTCAGATTAATTCACTGTGCAAGAAATTCTAGTTGTTGTTGTAGTCTTACCCTAGCTGCATGTCAGAGTTGGTCTCACTTTGCAAAAAATCATGTGCAATACCAGTTCCAACTTTCACATTTGGACTTTTATAAAAGTCGGTGAAGCGTTGACCCTGTTAGATTGGGCCAAGTCTGACCAAACTTGCCAAGTATTGGTGAATTCTCTCAAGCCTGACCAAACTTGCCAAGTATTGTTGAGTCCTCTCAAGCCTGACCAGGTCTAAGCGGGTCAAACTGGGTTTGGTTGGTTTGGTTCTGATTGAATCCAATTGAGTTTTGAGGCCAGGTTGGTTCAAACCTATGTTACCGGATCCACGGAGGGCAGATGAAGGAAATGTGGATCCCCGGATCCGATCCGGATCCGGATCTGAATCCGCCTGGATCCGTGTAGGATCCGCCAGGGAGATGATTCGAGAAAATCAGGAAACACAGCCCGTGGATTGGAGGCGTTTCACCCAGCGTAACTCGTGGTTTTGGAGGCGGATCCGGCTTTTTGGCATCTTGGAGTTTTCGATTAGAGTTTCCGACACATGCCCTTTTTAATATGGCTTTAGTAGCCAACTAGTTATAATATGCCCTTTTTAGTATATTATTAAATTAAACTTTTAAAAATATGCCAATAGTTATGAAATAAACTTTTTTTTTAATATATTATTGAATTAAACTTTTAATAATATGCCTTTTTTAATATATTATTAAATTAAACTTTTAAAAATATGCCAATAGTTATGAAATAAATTTGTAAATTATAATAATTGTAAAGTTTATTCTAACATAAATTTGAAATAAATTTGTAAATTATAATAAATGTAAAGTTTATATTAACATAAATTTATAATCATAATAGGTGTAATGTTTATAATAATATAAACTATTATGTAGATGTAACAATCAATTAATTTTATAATTAAGTAATAATATAGATACATATAAAATAATTATCACCAACTAGGGTACTATGAAGTAAATAAATTTTGCATAATATAAGGGGAGTAATATTTAAGTACCAACTATATTATTATTACTATATTATTAGTTGGTAACTTGGTACTCCCCTTATATTTATATTATTACTTATAATTATTATTTTATTACTTAATAATCTTTTATATTTATATTATTGCTTAATTATTATTTTTATTACTTGGTACTTTATTATTTAATTATATACAGCTTAAGTGGGTCTAATAGTGAAGAACATGTGTTTCCTCTTAAGAGGTCACAAGTTCAAAGGGAGTTAGGGTATGTATACCTCTGTAGACTTTACCTCGAATATATATTTTTTAAATTAAAAAAATATTATTATATTCTTGTACTTGACGTATCCTCGCTGTATTCGGATCTTGGCTTTTCAAAAATCTAACGGATCCGTATTCGGATCCAGATCCTGGTAACATAGGTTCAAACTGCCAATAGTGGTTTGACTTGGGCAAGTCCCGTGATAATGGTGGCAGTGATAGTTATCATGCTGAAACTAATTAGGCCCAAGTATTTTTGAAATGCCTTCACTGATTTTGTGAACTATTTACGGATTGACATCTTGACATTAGTGTATGAAATAATGACTTTGTTCTCAAATTTGACATTTCATTGTATTTTAATTTTCATGACAATTGAGAAAAACAATGATCATCCATTATGTGTACTTGTCTAATTCGTTGTTTTTACAAATTTTTGGCTTATTCATCGATCATATATAATATTCTACATAAAAGTGCATAGTTGTTGTTTTAGATATTCAAACTTTCATTTCTTTTTTTTTTTCCAAGGAAAACACCTTGCGGAAAACCCTTCGAGTACTTCTCCATGATCCATGGATGGTAAATGGGGTACATTGTTGGCCCTGCTTATGGAGCCCTAACCTCAAGGGGATCAAAAGAGTTGAAGCCTTGACTTTCCAACATGTCTAATTCATTGTTTTTACAAATATTTGGCTTATGCATTGATCATATATAATATTCTACATAAAACTATATAGTTATTGTTTTAGATATTTAAACATTCATTTCATTTTTTTTTCCAAGGAAAGCACCTCATGGAAAACCATCTGAGTACTTCCCCATGATCCATGGATGGTAAACGGGGTAAACCATTAGCCTTGATTACAGAGCCTAATCTCAAGGGGATAAAGAGAGTCAAACCCGTGACTTCCCCAACTTTGGGGGAGAGATCTCACATTTGGCTCATGACTGCTTGGGCTAACCCTCGAGGCTATTTAAACATTCATTTCT
>ML860704.1:21407-43141 GCA_009831015.1 Picea engelmannii
CCATGCTTAAACAATTATACTTCTTTTAGAACTCTTTGCAGAAACACTGAATGATGATCACGGTAATGTAGGGAAATAAACAATGGCACATTCAGCATCAGTCACATATATGAGAAACATAGAGACAGATATTTCCCGAGGAAACCCATACAGGGTAAAAACCTCTTTTTCTTTATATGATAAGTAATAATTACATTCTTTACATTATCATACATATGATCACCAACTCATAATGAGGCTACAACCTCTGTTTTGCAAGATGCAACTTGCTGAGAGCACCAACTCTCTATTTTCTCTAGCACCCACTAGAAGGAAGAACCAACTCCCTGGTTTCTCTAGCACCATTTAGAAGGAAGCACCAACTCCCTGTTTTCTCTAGCACCAACTAGAAGGAAGCACCAACTCCCTGGTTTCTCTAGCACCAACTAGAAGGAAGCACCATCTCCCTGAGTGTTTCTAGCACCAACCGGATGGAAGCACTAACTTCCAATCACACAGGCACCAACCTGTATAACAGAGAACAAGAGTTCTCCCTTGCACCACCCTGCCACCCTGGTTTCTCTGGCTGCAACCAGATGGAAGCTACAACTTCCTGTGTTCAAGATCTTACTTGAACTTTTGAGGACAACAGTCCTCCCGAGCACCTCCCAACCTCCCTACTTATAAATCTTTGCTATTGAAACTTATAACAGTGATATAATGTTCAACAATGGCTCACCAGACACATCACTATTCTGATGCATTTCATTGCTCTGTATGGTTCACTGCCTTCCTGCACACATGACTTGCACTATATGTTCTTCTGCTTTTTATGCTCTGTGCGCCATGTCCATTCACTGCACAGATCCTCTTCCGTTCAATTCAGCTGCTGCACTCTCCTCCTTCTTCACACATGAATCACCTTCAACAACAACAACCACCACAATTCTAAAAGCAACAACAACCCCATCTATTCTCTGTACTGTGTATATATAGCTTCTGTGCATCTTGCGCATGCAATATTCGCAATGCCTCTGCATGCACACTCTGCGCCAAATTCCTCCGCAACTTGAGTGCTCTTTCTGATCATCATCGTGACTCTTCAACTTCTCTGGTCATTTTCCACCATGCGTCCAGCATCACTGAGTGTTCTGCTGAGATTTCTCAACCTCTCTGGTAGTTGAGACTCTTCATCTTCTCTATGAAATTCGAGCTCACCTTCTCTATTTCAGTTACAGGCCTCAATTCCCATGCAGCTGTCAATCGCCTCCATGAACATCTTCATCCCTCTTGAAGATTCTCAGAGGCTCTTCACCTTCTCTGTCAATCATCCCCAAGTGTCTTCAAGTCCTCTGGTTGAACCCATCAGTGGTTTCTGGCAGTTATACTATGTCGTGCTATAGTTGCCCTCTGATCTTGTTCAAATTCATATGCACCATCGAATATGCAGCGAGCAAATCTGGACGGCCAGAATCTGTGCTCCCGGATCTATGGTCGGGATTGGATTCTAGAGCCCCCCTACCATTCTACCTTTAAGCGGAGGGGGGGGTCTAGAATTGGGTGTGCATCTCTCAAGTGGCCAGGATTAGAGTGCCCAGATCAATGGTGCTCAGCCGATTCTGGACCCCCTTTTCCATTCTGCCTTTAATCAAAGAGGGGGGGTTCGGAATGGTGGGGTATCGAGGAAGGGCCCCATTCCTGTTGTGTCACCTTTTGTATCATTCTCCTCCCCACCTATCATATGTTCTCCACCTGATCGTGCGCCAAGGATCGTTCCCTTTAGCCCCTCCTTGTCCTCTGACATCTATCCATCTCCCAATTACCGAAACTCTGAAGTGGTGTACACCTGCTGACATCACACGTGGATTGACACATGTTGAATATTGCCACATGTCACTCTGATTCGTGACTTACATGTGCCTAAAATGTTGAATTAGTCTGACACTTGTCATTACATGGTTGTGCCATGTGTTCCTAGTTGATGTGGTATGCTGACGTGAGTCAGGTCGATGGTCCAGATCACATCTTGATCTGACGGTTCAGATTCAATCGGGATTTCACACATCACAATTTTGACACTCTTTTCATTCTGTGTTTTTGTCACTTCAAAGTCCTGATCCACAAAACTCCATAATGGAGTCGTATCAATGGTCCAGATCACAACTTGATCTGACGGTTGCGATTAAATCGCAATATCGCATATCGCGATTTCGAGATTCCTGTGGTTATTGTTCTTTGACATCTTCAACTCTCGATCTGCGAAACTTTGAAATGGACTGAGATCGACGGTCCAGATCAGACCTTGATTCAATGGCTGCGATCAAATCGCGATTTCACAATTCTTGTTGCATTGTTTCTTTTCCTCTCCATGTCGCGATTCACGAAACTCCGATATGGATTTAGATCAACAGTCCAGATCTGATCTCTATTCAATGGCTGCGATTAAATCACGATTTCACATATCGTGAATTCGAGAGGTTAGGGAACCCTGTTCCTTTGACTCTCCAGTCAGCAAAATGACGATATATCTCCACGTGTCTTACCTGTAAATGGATGGTCCTCCTTCTTTTGGGATTTTGTACGCCCACTTCTCCTTGCACTTTAAAGAACGTGTAGGTTCTGCTTGATCCAATGATGGTTGGATTCCATGCTTGGATCTAACGCCTGAGATATATCCTCCTCTTCAGCGTGCTCCTCTTATCTACATTCAGATCTAACGGCCATCGGGAATTTAGGATGGGATCCAGCAATCAGAAATGCTTCACAAACTTTACGAGACTTCATCATGCCTGATCAACAGTTTAGATCAATCCTCGATTTGACGACTGAGGATTGTTGCATTTAGACAATTGTTGCATTGTTGGTCTTCCTGAATATCACTGCATTGTTGATCATCACTTCTGTACTCAAGCCATCATCGTTTTTGTACTTTCCATCAATGACAAGCATATGCTACCTGTTAAACATTTTCCAACATTAATAATAAACATCAATACCCTCAACAGACAACGTAAGCTGAAACGACTTCGCCAACATCCCAGAACAATATTGCTTAAGCAAGAAGTTGAAAGGCAAAGGAGTGAACCTAATATTAAAACAATTTCTTTTATGTAACCTCTATTAAACAACACCTCCTAAGATTTTAAACTATACCCACTAAAGTTTATATTAAACAATAGCCACATTATATTGAGCCAATACCCAAGTTATATTAAAACAATATCCAAATGGTGTTTAGGACAATATCCAATTTATATCAAAACCCTACCCAAAGTATCTTAAACCATATCCAACTTATATTACAAAAATACCCAATTTACATTAAAACAATATTCAAATTATATTAGAACAATACCCTCTGAAATTATATGAAGACCAATTCTTCTTATCCCAATTATAAGATAGAATTGCTAGATTTATTAGGTCRTAAATATTTACGAACAATTGTTGATCTATAAGGAGTTATATATATCCAAAACTTGGTTGTCATGTAACCTTACCAAATTATAAAATTGATTGAAAGGGACTGTATTACAAGTAATCTCAAGGGATGTGATAGCAATATCAATAATTCATATTGGAAATCTATATATATTTTTAATAACTACAAAATCACCACAATGAAGACAATCTTCCACTTGACAAATTACAACCGTCGGATTTGGAGTCCACATGCATTTCTTATTTACATCGATGGAAAAAGTAAAATCATTAAAAGATCCCTTTTAAATCTGAAGGTAGCTATTAACAATGATGCGCAAATCAACTCATTTTGACACCTAAATTCCAGTTTAATCCAAATGCATTTTACTAGCCATTCACCTTATTAAGGCATAAACTAAAATCATGTGGAAAGTTGCAGTTAGCCATTAATACGTTGGTTGTGAGAGGTGCTGACAAAAGAGTAGAAATAGCGATTACCAGGTCACGACTGCCAAGTAAATAAAAAGGAAAAAACAAAAGCATCTAAATTGGCACAAGAGAACTAAAGGCTATGAGTGCATGCCGAAAATTCAAGAATCAAATTGGCAACTGTCAAATTTGCAACTTTTAGAAACCAATAATCAATTCGGCAACTGTCAAGTTGGCAATTTATCCTGGCAGCATCATAGAGAAACCCTCTCACAGCCGTACTTAACACGACTTGCCGAGGTAAAGGCCCAGGCAACCGATTATACACTTCGCAGGGGGAGGGTGCATACAACATTTACATAGATGTGAACCTATACGTTTTGTAGAGGTGAGAATGGTATGATATTCATATAGTTTGCAGGGTCGAAAATAGATAGTTTTTATTACAGTGGCAGAGACAAAATGAAATGGTTTCCACACAGTTTGCAGGGGTGAAAATAGATGGTTTTTATTACAGTTGCAGAGGCAAAATGAAACAATTTCCACATAGTTTGCAGGGGTGAAAATAGATGGTTTTTATTACAGTTGCAGAGGCAAAATGAAATGGTTTCCACACAGTTTGTAGGGACGAAAATAAATGGTTTTTATTACAGTTGTAGAGGCAAATTGAAATGGTTTCCACACAACTTGCAGGGGCGAAAATAGATGGTTTTTATTACAGTTGCAGAGGCAAATTTTAAAGGGTTTTAATGTGGAAAACAGAGGTGAAATGATACGAATTTAAAAGGTCTTGGCTCATGCTTTTAAATCAAGTTATAATACATTCACTGTATGATAAATCTTCATTTCCAATCGTAACATACGCCTTCTTCAATTGATGCATCCTTTAGAAAGGTGTAATGATGGAATGAATTAGAGGTTTTGTGATGAAAACGGTGTAAGAAGTTTTGAAAAATAGAAACATAAATCCCCTAATTCTTGGCAATGCCTCCAACCTCATCTTGTGCATGGTTGTCCAGACAATGTACGACTTCAAGAATTTCAACCAGTTCTAAACATGAAATGCGTTACAGTCATTTGGACATTTTAAAGCATTTCAAACATGTAATTTCTAAACATAAAATGCATTACAGTCAATTCTAAACATAAAACTACATTACATAAAATTCTAAACATAAAATTACATTACATAAATTCTAACATAAAATGCATTACAGTCAGTTCGGACATTTAATGCATTTCAGACATGTAAATTCTAAACATAAAATGCATCTCAGACATGTAAATTCAGTCAAAAATTTCAGACATATAACTTCAGGATTCGACTCGGACATATAAATTCCATCATAAAAATCAAGCAGGGTAGAGGAATGGATTTTGTGTGCAACCGGAACCAAATACAAACACAAATAATCACACCAATACACTTAAATTCTGTGATAAATTCCTAATGTCAGACGGTTAAATCTGTAGTTGAGAGGTGAAATAAAATGTAGAGTAGAATCACAGAGGGGCGCATTAAGCGCAGAGCTAAGCTAGCCCGGAAACATTTAACCACAGAGTCAACTGGGGAAATAGGAATTATAACAGCAGTGGGAGCATACAATACAAAAGGTGCAAAGACCATCATTCAAGCATGAGAAACCACTGGGTAGACGGCTAAAGGTTCGCCTTCGCTTAACCATCCTCGCACAAAAAAGCAGGGCGTTGAGATCCATAGGTCTTTTAATGCTAAAGTGACGACCGCAGATCAAGCTCCTGGCCGACTGCTTAGGCGAGGACTAGTGAGCTAGGGATGAAGGATGAACAACCTCAAGGTCACAATCAACACACAGGGCAGTCACGACATGCGGGGAGACAAAATCCACGGGAAATCAATCAACCAGTCATTCAGCCAGCCGATAAAAATTTCAGTCATGAAACTAGACAACAATTTACCTACCCAATACACATGCAGATCTAAAACCTACATTCCACAACATTCTATCAGTCAACCGAAAAAAATGTACCGTTGCCTGTTCGCTTGCTCCGAGTGACGTCCGCGCACTCCGTGCAACTCCCGCTTGCCGACCGTCGAGACTACACCGGTACCTCCCAGCCAACGCTAGGGGTACTATTCTTCCCCCTTAGCCCCCCGATCCACAAAGGGTCCACACACACTATCCATAGGTCTCGTCTAGCTCCCAGCTCGCCTCGCAAGGCCGAGCTACCACTCCTCTCCGACCTGGGTATCCCAACTCCCCACAAGTAATCAGTCAAGTCAATATTTCTGCAGCGTAACATTACACAAATAGAAGATCCCCTTCTTCCTTCTCCTCCCTTTCTTTTATAGAGTTTCGAACCTCCTTTCTTTCCTAAAATCTCATTTAATTAAAGTTTTAAAAATAAATTTCCTAAAATTTCATGTCCGTACAAGTGTCCCTCATCCCCTACATTCCTCCATTAATTAATTTCTTTATTTAAGTGAATATATTTATTTCCCTCACCCACGTAGAGTTACTCCTAGAATCACTCCTAGGTGTCCCTAGATTCCCTTACAGGTTTTAAAGGCTTTCCCTATTATGAAATTGCTAAATCAGTTTAAAATTAGAAAGCTCTTAAATGTGGATTCCTTACTAAGTTGACTTCCCGCTTTTTCCCTTAAGTTCCCCTTTTTCCTTTTTATGTTACCTCCTTTCCCTAGTTTCCTATTTTTTTTATTTTCCCTCTTTCCCCTTTTTATTAGAGTTCAAAATGGCAATTGTGGAATTTAACCCCCTTTTCCCCTTTTTATCCTTAAATTAATATTTTAAAATTATCCAAAAATAAAACCATTCATTCCCCCTTTTTCTTTTAAATATATATATGTATGTATGTATGTATATTTTTGTGAATAACTTAAATTTCTTATTCCCCCTTTTATTACAAGATTTTAACTAAGGTTATAATTATTAATTATGTGGTTTTTATTTTTAAATATTATTATCTTATTTTAATTTATCTTTTTATTTTTATTTTTTATTTTTTTAAGGTAAACAAAATTTACCCCTAGTGAAATTTTAGACTTAGAACTTAGATTTTGTATTGGGCGACATTTAATTAGGGAAATTGTTTTAAAATTTCTTAACCTGTTATTTGTCTTAGGTCCATTTAGGTTCATCCTCTATCATCATCAATGCGACGTGCCCTTCAGGACGCACTAGGTGCTCCAAGGGTGCCACTTGCCTCATCTATTCCCTCGCACGACGTGCCCTTCAGGGTGCACTACGTTCTCCAAGGGTGCCACTCGCCTCTTGACTGATTGGTAGACATCAATAACCCCTGGAGTCAACACTCCGCCAGGTGAACTTGTGGGAGACTAAGGGATTCTAAGGAATAAGGCCCCCGCCTTATTGCGTACCCCTTAGAATCATCGTGAGCAACTGTCGCAGTCTGCCCCCACGACATTGTGGGTCCTCTCGAACTAGGTAATCATTAAACTACAGTTCAAGCCATAGAGGGAGTGCTAGTAGGCTGTGGCAGGGTTGTTGTCCACACCTCTCCCTCAACATCTCTGGTAGTCATGTGTGACCCCTTTACTCCATAAGTGAGCCTGGTTGACAAGCTATTGTCAGCCTACATCATCAACAAATCATGTCAAAACATATCCATAACATATCATCTAGTCAGATGCACTAATATCACAGTAAAAAATCAAACCCCAATGGCACACTCCCTGACTCGATTTGAATTCCAAGGGGTTCCATCGATGCCTCTGCATCTTCAAGGTCCAAAACCCTGCACACTCAGTAAAAACCAAGTCAATAGCACCTGTCTATGTCAATGTTGTAAAACAACATGTCATCTACCCATAATGCATCATAATCAAAGTCAAATGTTTTAATAGCATAATAATATGGATCACTTGCGAGCAAGTGTCCTCAAAGAATAATTTTGCTCAGTGCACCAGAACGGGATGTTACATACACCCCCTCTTGGTCTAAACTTCGTCCCGAAGCTTCACAGTATAAATGATGAAATAAGTGTATCACGGTATCATATGTCTATCTATCAAACAAAAATGGAAATTGTTGGCGCATATCATATGCGTCCTCCCAGGTCACCAAGTGCGGACTATAATTGTCCCACTGGACCTTGACCTGATCTACCATTCAACGTCGTAGCTATTGAACGCGATGATCCAAGATGCGGACCGACTCAGCCGTGAGCACTCCCTCATTCGATACCTGTAAGGAACTCATGTCAATAACATGTGTAGGATCACTAATATAATGTCTCAAAACAGATACATGAAAAACATCGTGCATGTGCCTCAAGGAATCAGGGAAGGCTTGTCGATAGTCCATGGGCCCCTTTCTCTCCACAATCTCGAAAGGTCCCACAAACCTAGGAGATATTTTATCTCCCTTCCAAAACTTGATCAAACTCTTCTGCGGTTTAACCCGCAAGAAGACTCAATCGTCGACCTCATAACTACGGTTGACACGGTGCGCATTGGCATAACTCTTCTTTCGATCATGCGCTTCTTTAATCCTTTGTCTTATGGTTTGCATTTTCTCTTCCATTTCTTGGATCGCTTCTGGTCCTACCAGGACCCTATCCTCAAGCCGATCCCAACTCAAGGGCGTCCGACATGGTCACCCGTAAAGGAACTTGAAAGGTGCCATTTTAATGGTTCTCTGGTAACTGTTGTTGTAAGTGAACTCTACTAGTGGCAAGAATTACTCCCAATGCTTTTGTTGGTCCATCACGTACATGCACAACATGTCCTCCAAGTTCTTATTCATTCATTCGGTCTGCCCATCAGTCTCCAGGTGATACGCAGTACCAAAGTTAAGTTGGGTTCCCAAGGCCTCTTGGAAACTCGTCCAAAATCATCCAGTAAACACCGATCCTCGATCAGATATAATCCTCTTAGGCACGCCATGCAGCCTCAAAATCTCACTGATGAAAACTCTAGCTATGTCAGGTGCCTGATACATTGTATGCACAAGGATAAAGTGAGCACTCTTCGTCAGAGTGTCTACTACTACGAAAATCGAGTCATGTATCCTTGTCGTCAGTGGAAATCCAAAAATAAAATCCATCGAAATAACCTCCCATTTCGATTCTGGAATAGCGTGTGGTTGTAGTAATACTGTTGGGTGTCTATGTTTAGCCTTTACCTGCTGACATTCTAGACATCTGGCCACATAGTTGACTATGTCTTCCTTCATTCCCTTCCAGATGAATAAGGGTTTAAGGTCTGCCCTCATCTTCGTGACTGCTAGATGAGCCATGTATACTGCTCTATGAGCCTCTCTTAGGATCAACATCCTCAACTCATCATTGGGCAGTACGTAGATCCGATTTTTAAACCTCAATAAACCATCGCTATCAAAAGAAAATCCCTCAAATTGTGGTACCATCATTGTGTTTTGTCTGATAAAAGCCTCGACCTCTTTTTACCAGTCATCGTCACGCTGGAAAGTTAGAATCCTTTCACGTAGATTCATCTGAAGAGGCAGCACCGAAAAGATGCGTGGTCTCCGACTCAATGCATCTGCCACTCGGTTCACCGTCCCTTTTATGTAAGTAATCTCGAAGTCGTACTCACTAAGAAATTCTGACCAACGTCATTGTCACGTGTTTAGGTCACTTTGCGTAAATATCTGTTGTAGTCCACAATGGTCAGTCTTTAGTTCAAATTTTCATCCAACAAGGTAGTATCTCCAAACCTTCAAGGCATATACGATGGCTAATAACTCCAAATCGTGCGTCGCGTAGTTCTCCTTGTGCCTTCTCAGTTTCCTCGAAATGTAAGCAATTACTCATCCATATTGCATCGATACTCCACCTAAGCCTTCCTTGGATGCATCAGTGCATACCAAGAAGTCTGCGTCCATGTCAGGGACCTTTAGTATCGGTGCAGTTGTCAACAATTCCTTGAGCCTCTGAAACGCTTCCGTGCATTTCTCAGTCCAAAAAAACTTATTGTTCTTCTTCTACAACTCCATGATCAAATTTTCTATCTTTGAAAATCCCTCGATGAACTGTTGATAGTATCCTACTAAACCCATGAAGCTATGCACTTCCGAGACATTCGTAGGCACAGGCCATTCCATAATAGCCTCGACCTTGGCTGGATCCATGGCAATGCCTTCGCCAGAGATGACATGCCCTAAGTAGTGAATCTTCGATTGGTAAAAAGAGAATTTGGACAACTTCCCATACAATTTGTGCTCTCGTAGACATTGTAGTACCAAGCGCAAGTGCTCGTCATGCTCCTCTGTTGTCCGAGAGTAAATCAAAATATCGTCAATGAATACTTGGACAAACTTGTCCAAGTACTCGCTGAACACTCCATTCATTAAACTCATAAATACCCCTGGGGCATTTTTCAGTCCAAATGGTAAAACAGTAAACTCGTAATGTCCAAACCTTGTCTTAAAGGCGGTCTTAGGGACGTCATCCCCCTTGATCCGTAACTAGTGATATCCTGATCTCAAATCGATCTTGGAGAACATCGTCGCACCTTTCATTTGATCGAACAGATCATCAATTCTAGGTAATGGATATTGATACTTGATCATGGCCTTGTTCAGTTGACGGTAGTCAATACAAAGACTCCACGATCCATCCTTCTTTCGTATGAAAATAACAGGTGCACCCCACGGTGACACACTAGTATGTATCAATCCCAGGTCCAACAACTCCTTCAGTTGCATTTTCAACTCTTGTAACTCCGGGGTCAACATCTGATAAAGCGTTCTTGCTATAGGTTCAGTTCCCAGTTTCAGTTCTATGATAAACTCCAAATCCCTCTCCGGCGGCATCCCAGGTAACTCCTCTAGAAAGACGTCTACAAACTCCTTCACCACCAGAAGGTGTTCTAGACCTTCCGCTACTCCCTTCTCATTTATCGCAAGGATCGCATAAAGCTTGCACCACTTGCGCATACTCTTCTGTAGATGTAAGGAAGAGATGAACCTCAGGGAAACTCCTTGGTTCCTTCCTACAATCACACGTCTCTGTCCCTCATCATCGACCAAGCTCAACCATTTTGTCTTACAGTTGAGTATCGCCTCATGCGATTCCAACCAATCCATACCAATAACGACATCATAAGATCCTAGGATCGTGATGTATAGGTTGGACCTTGTGAAAAACTCTCCTAGGTTAAGGACACAGCCCGTAACCTTTCCTCCAACCTTTTGTTTGGCTCCTGAAGCCATCTCCACAAAGCTAAACTCATCTTGTTTGACTGCCTTTACCTTAATCCTTTTTAGCATTGCACCAGAAATGAAACTCTCGGTAGTACCAGGATCTATCAAAATACTAAGGGTTTGGTCATCGATGGTACCTGTCATCTCAAGCACAGTCGACTGGTGCTCTGCCTAGTGGTTATTCACCGCTACATGAATCCGATGGGCCTTGCCCATATCTCCCACAGTAGTGGGGCCGACTGATCTGGACTCTCTAGTCCTCTCCACAGGGTAGTCGCGCTGGTAGTGTGGCTCCCCACACGTCCAACACCCCTTCTTCGGCCTAGTAGTCCTGGTACCCGAAGTAGAAGATGATGGCCCACCAGCCTGGAACCCTGGTCTGTTCTGCTGAACATGCCTAAACTGTTGTTGCTGCGGGCGACTCTGTTGTTGATGTTGTGGTCCCCGATAAGGTGTCCACTATTGAGGCATCGGTTGTCGAGGTGTAGTGAATGTGGATCCCCTCTGGAAGCCACGATATCCCAGCGTATGTCTCGCTGGTGTCTGGTGCTACTGTGTTCCAGATGAAACCTGCCCTACTGGTCTCACTGGAGTCCTAGTCTGACCCCCACTGATAAACTCCTCATCTTCTATGAGGGCCTTCTAGACGATATCATGCAAGGTTTGAGGCATCAAAATCCTAACCTTTTCACGTAGTATTTCATTAAGGCCGAACACAAACCTGTTGACCTTAAGTTTTTCAGTGTTAAGGTGCAGAGCATACCGGAGCAGCTCCATAAAAAGGGCCTCGTACTCGGGCACCATACGACCTCCCTGCCATAGGGCATTGAACTCATTGAGCTGACGCTCAATCAATTCCTCTGAAAGGTGTCTCTCTGTGAACTGTTCCTCTAACAGTTCCCATGACACATCTTTGACGTCCATGTTCAGCTGCGGTAGGAGCGTGTTCCACCATAGAAGAGCGCTCCCCTTTAGTTGAAAGACCACCATGCAGACATTCATGTTGGAGGTATAATCGTGAAGTGTGAAGCACATCGCCATGTTCTCCAACCATGCCTTAGTGGTTGTTTCATTCGGGGCACCAAAGAACTCGAGAAATTTGACCTTCTCAAGTTCACGGTGAATGCTACCAGTACTAACCGGGGCGTGTGGTGGAACCTCAGCGGGTGTCGGCGCCCTGGCCTCATCTCTATCCAAATGGATGATCAGTGCCTTAGACATGTGCTGAAAATATCTCATCATTTCGACTACATCACCAACTGCTATATGCTCCTGTCCGAGAACCTGTTCATCTCCTTGGGGGTTAGACCCCTCAGGTGTGGATGCTACTGGAGATGTCGCACCCCCTTCCCTAGCACCTCATCGTTTGCCTCCACGACATCCTCTAACCATGATTACCTACATTCACACAAGTCAACTTGATCAGCAACAATATAATCAATCATTCACATCAACAAAAGTCGTAGCGATCCCAAGTCACGGGTTGAACTTGGCTCTAATACCATATGTAACACACCTCCCGTTTGTACAACAACAACCTCTTATAACAAGTGCAATTTTTTATTTTTTTTTGTGTGTGCGTGTGTACAAGGGTAGTAAAAACATTCTACTTTGTGTCACAACACAATGATAAACATGACACATGCAACTGCGACCACAACATAACAAACTAAGATGCACATCAAGCATCCAGAAGCAAGAATGACAATCAACCGACCACAAATAAGACTGACTACCCGCCCATCCTACCCTACAATGGTTAGGACCTCTAGGACACATAAGCAACGATCAAGCCCGGGTTCCCATCGATCTTGACCATTTAAGGTCTCAGGGCTGGTGATTGTTCTAAGGAACAAGGAGGTGTCTACATCCCGCCCAACACAGGCATACCAAGACTACTGAACTAAGGACAATCATCCTAGAAACCCAATATTAAATACACAAGTAGCTAGAATCCTTACAGTGAGCAACCAAGCACATCAAGGTTTACATAACCAAGTATAACCATTACTTAATAATAAACATCAATACCCTCAATGGGAAACGTAAGCTGAAACGACTTCGCCAACATCCCAGAACAATATTGCTTAAGCAAGAAGTCGAAAGGTGAAGGAGTGAACCTAATATTAAAACAATTTCTTTTATCCAACCTCTATTAAACAACACCTCCTAAGATTTTAAACTATAGCCACATTATATTGAGCCAATACCCAAGTTATATTAAAACAATATCCAAATGGTGTTTAGGACAATATCCAATTTATATCAAAACCCTACCCAAAGTATCTTAAACCATATCCAAGTTATATTACAACAATACCCAATTTACATTAAAACAATATTCAAATTATATTAGAACAATACCCTCTGAAATTATATGAAGACCAATTCTTCTTATCCCAATTATAAGATAGAATTGCCAGATTCATTAGGTCGTAAATATTTACGAACAATTGTTGATCTATAAGGAGTTATATATATCCAAAACTTGACTGTCATGTAACCTTACCAAATTATAAAATTGATTGAAAGGGACTGTATTACAAGTAATCTCAAGGGATGTGATAGCAATATCAATAATTCATATTGGAAATCTATATATATATTTAATAACTACAAAATCACCACAATGAAGACAATCTTCCACTTGACAAATTACAACCGTCGAATTTGGAGTCTACATGCATTTCTTATTTACATCGACGAAAAAAGTAAAATCATTAAAAGATCCCTTTTAAATCTGAAGGTAGCTATTAACAATGATGCGCAAATCAACTCATTCTGACACCTAAATTTCAGTTTAATCCAAACGCATTTTACTAGCCATTCACCTTATTAAGGCATAAACTGAAATCATGTGGGAAGTTGCAGTTATCCATTAATACGGTGGTTGTGAGAGGTGCAGACAAAAGAGTAGAAATAGTGATTACCAGGTCACGACTTCCAAGTAAATAAAAAAGAAAAAACAAAAGCATCTAAATCAGCACAAGAGAACTAAAGGTTGTGAGTGCATGCCAGAAATTCAAGAATCAAATTAGCAACTGTCAAATTGGAAACTTTTAGAAACCAATAATCAATTCGGAAACTGTCAAGTTGGCAATTTATCCTAGCAGCATCATAGAGAAACCCTCTCAGAGCCGTACTTAACACGACTTGCTGAGGTAAAGGCCCAGACAACCGATTATACACTTTGCAAGGGGAGGGTGCATACAGCATTCACAGAGATGCGAACCTATAGGTTTTGCAGAGGCGAGAATGGTATTATATTCATACAGTTTGCAAGGTCGAAAATAGATGGTCTTTATTACAGTGGCAGAGGTGAAATGAAACGGTTTCCACACAATTTGCAGGGGCGAAAATAGATGGTTTTTATTACATTTGTAGAGGCAAAATGAAACAGTGTCCACACAGTTTGCAGGGGCGAAAATAGAGGGTTTTTATTACAGTTGTAGAGGCAAAATGAAACGGTTTCCACACAGTTTGCAGGGGTGAAAATAGATGGTTTTTATTACAGTTGCAGAGGCAAAATGAAATGGTTTCCACATAGTTTGCAGGGGTGAAAATAGATGGTTCTTATTACAATTACAGAGGCAAATTTTAAAGGGTTTTAATGTGGACAGCAGAGGCGAAATGATACGAGTTTAAACGGTCTCGGTTCATGCTTTTAAATCAAGTTACAATACATTCACTGTATGATAAATCTTCATTTCCAATCGTAACATACACCTTCTTCAATTGATGCGTCCTTTAGAAAGGTGGAATGCTGGAATGAATTAGAGGTTTTGTGATGAAAACAGTGTAAGAAGTTTTGAAAAATAGAAACATAAATCCCCTCATTCATGGCAATGCCTCCAACCTCATCTTGTGCATGGTTGTCCAGACAATGCATGACTTCAAGAATTTCAACCAGTTCTAAACATGAAATGCGTTACAGTCATTTGAACATTTTAAAGCATTTCAGACATGTAATTTCTAAACATAAAATGCATTACAGTCAATTCTAAACATAAAACTACATTACATAAAATTCTAAACATAAAATTACATTACATAAATTCTAACACAAAATGCATTACATTCAGTTTTGACATTTAATGCATTTCAGACATGTAAATTCTAAACATAAAATGCATCTCAGACATATAAATTCAGTCAAAAATTTCAGACATATAACTTCAGGATTCGACTTAGACATATAAATTCCATCATAAAAATCAAGTAGGGTAGAGGAACGGATTTCCTATGCAATCGGAACCAAATAAAAACACAAATAATCACACCAATACACTTAAATTCTGTGATAAATTCCTAATGTGAGATGGTTAAATCTGTAGTTGAGAGGTGAAATAAAACACAGAGTAGAATCACAAAGGGGCGCATTAAGCGCAGAGCTGAGCTAGCCCGGAAACATTTAGCCGCATAGTCAACTGGGGAAATAGGAATTATAACAACGGTGGGAGCATACAATACAAAAGGCGCAAAGACCATCATTCAAGCACGAGAAACCACTGGGTAGATGGCTAAAGGTTCACCTTCGCTTCACCATCCTCGCACAGAAAAGCAAGGCGTTGAGATCCATAGGTCTTTTAACGCTAAGGCGATGACTGTAGATTGGGCTCCTGGCCGACTGCTCAGGAAAGGAATAGTGATCTAGGGACGAAGGATGAACAACCTCAAGGTCACAATCAACACACAGGGCGATCACGACATGCGGGGAGACGAAAGCCATGGGAAATCAATCAACCAATCACTCAGCCAGGTGATAAAAATTTTAGTCATGGAACTAGACAACAGTTTACCTACCCAATACACATGCAGATCTAAAACCTACATTCCACAACATTCTATCATTCAACCTAAAAAAATGTACCGTTGCTTGTTCACTTGCTCCGAGTGACGTCCACGTGCTCTGTGCAACTCCCGCTTGCTGACCGTCGAGACTACACCGGTACCTCCCAACCAATGCTAGGGGTACTCTTCTTCCCCCTTAGCCCCCCAAGCCGCAAAGGGGCCACACACACTATCCAGAGGTCTCATCTAGCTCCCATCTCACCTCGCAAGGCCGAGCTACCACTCCTCTCCGAGCTGGGTATCCCAACTCCCCACAAGTAATCAGTCAAGTCGATATTTCTATAGCGTAACATTACGCAAACAGAAGATCCCCTTCTTCCTTCTCCTCCCTTTCTTTTATAGAGTTTCGAACCTCATTTCTTTCCTAAAATCTCATTTGATTAAAGTTTTAAAAGTAAATTTCCTAAAATTTCCTATCCGTACAAGTGTCCCTCATCCCCTACATTCCTCCATTAATTAATTTCTTTATTTAAGTAAATATCTTTATTTCCCTCACCCACCTAGAGTTACTCCTAGAATCACTCTTAGGTGTCCCTAGATTCCTTTACAGGTTTTAAAGGCTTTCCCTATTATGAAATTGCTAAATCAGTTTAAAATTAGAAAGCTCTTAAATGTGGATTCCTTACTAAGTTGACTTCCCGCTTTTTCCCTTAAGTTCCCCTTTTTCCTTTTTATGTTACCTCCTTTCCCTAGTTTCCTAATTTTTTTTTATTTTCCCTCTTTCCCCTTTTTATTAGAGGTCAAAATGGCAATTGTGGAATTTAACCCCCTTTTCCCCTTTTTATCCTTCAATTAATATTTTAAAATTATCCAAAAATAAAACCATTCAATCCCCCTTTTTCTTTTAAATTTTAATCCAAAGATATATGTGTGTGTGTGTGTGTGTATTTTTGTGAATAACTTAAATTTCTTACTCCCCCCTTTTATTACAAGTTTTTAACTAAGGTTATAATTATTAATTATGTGGTTTTTATTTTTAAATATTACTATCTTATTTTAATTTATCTTTTTATTTTTTTAAGGTAGACAAAATTTACCCCTAGTGAAATTTTAGACTTAGAACTTAGATTTTGTACTGGGCGACATTTAATTAGGGAAATTGTTTTAAAAATTCTTAACACGTTATTTGTCTTAGGGCCATTTAGGTTCATCCTCTATCATCATCAATGAGACGTTCCCTTCAGGACACACTAGGTGCTCCAAGGGTGCCACTTGCCTCATCTGTTCCCTCGCGTGACGTGCCCTTCAGGACGCACTACGTGTTCCAAGGGTGCCACTCACCTCTTGACTGATTGGTAGACATCAATAACCCCGGGAGTCAACACTCCGACAGGTGAACTTGTGGGAGACTAAGGGATTCTAAGGAATAAGGCCCCCGCCTTATTGCGCGACCCTTAGAATCATCGTGAGCGATTGTTGCAGTCTGCCCCCACGGCATCGTGGGTCCTCTCGAACTAGGTAATCGTTAACCTACAGTTCGAGCCATGGCTAGAGTGCTAGTAGGTTGTGGTAGGGATGTTGTCCACACCTCTCCCTCAACATCTATGGTAGTCGTGTGTGGCCCCTTTACTCCATAAGTGAGTTTGGTCGACAAGTTATCATCAGCCTGCATCATCAACAAATCATGTCAGAATATATCCATAACATATCATCTAGTTAGATGCACTAATATCATAGTAAACAATCAAACCCCAATGGCACACTCCCTGACTCGATATGGAGTCCAAGGGGTTCCATCGATGCCTCTGCATCTTCAAGGTCCAAAACCCTACACACTCAGTAAACCGAGTCAATAGCACCTGTCTATGTCAATGTAGTAAAAAAACATGTCATCTACCCATAATGCATCATAATCAAAGTCAAATGTTTTAATAGCATAATAATCCGGATCACTTGCGAGCAAGTGTCCTCAAAGAATAAGTTCACTCAGTGCACCAGAGCGGGATGTTACAAGAATAGAAATATGTTATCAATAATGTTGGTGTACATCAGTTGATTATAGTTGGTAGATAATTGTTTTCACTATAAATAAACCAATCTCACAACAATAACAAAAAATAGTTTCAGTCAATAATGAACTACTTGTATTAGCAGAAGACATGAAATACTTAAGAACCACATCCAATATGCATAGCTCTATAGAAAAATTAAGTTTCAAGAGAAAAAAATGAGGCTTTGATTAGCGAGTTTAAGGTATTCACATTTTTCTTCTTTTGATTTTTGATATATTCTCCAATTCAAAAAAAATCATATTTTTCACAAAAATTTCCCAGAAAGAGACATATTTACATACCTTAAATTTCCACACTTTGAATTTCAAACTAAGAATAACACACATAAAACACATCCTCCAGCCACACACTCACTTACATTCATATTATGCCTCGATTCCTTTCCAAAAGTATCAGTCAATATTTTCAATACCCCGGGAATACAGAACCTAGGCCAACAACTTGAACCACGTGAATCTTTTCTATAGTAACTCCTGCCTCAACCAAATCTTGCTCGCAATGACATTTCACACACTCAAGCATCACTTGTGCTAGCTTTTCAAAATTTTCCCGCTACTCCTCCCTCTGATTTGTCCCTTTTTAGTGGGTTGTCACGCACATGCATCATCATCCCTCCTTGGCTCGACCTTAGGTATACAATTGAGAATTCCATGGAGAAGATGTCAAGAAAAACATGGTCAGAAAGAAGGATTAATTCATTATGAGACAACTCTTCATCCTTGTAGCAATGTTTAATTGATAACTATAACACCCTCAACTACATCCTCAACAACAATTGAATAGACAAGACTATATTTTTCTCTTTTTTTTTCCTCGGAAAAATTAGCAATTTCATTTCTTCAAAAAGAAAAAATTACATTTGTAGATGTTTGAATTGCATATTACATGCCACATATATACACATATTAAAATAATTTCTTAATCACTTCAGCAAGCTATAAATTCACCAGAAAAAACCTTGCAAAACCTATCACAAAACCTGTGATGCCTTCAACAAAAGCACATATAAAAACTAATCCAGTCTGTTCACTATGCCCATGTTGTCGGTCCTTCATGGAAATGCCTATTATAATGGCCACAAGGACCTTCAATACCATGTTCTTTTATACACCATTGTCCCATACTCAGTTGCGTTCCTTCTTTGGATAGTCGGACAGTTATCCCATTATGCTCCCTGTAGACATGTTTGAAGGATAATCTATCAAACAAATGGTTTAAAATGATTATATCCTCTAGAATTGGAAGGAGCCTCATAATATGAAAACTCTGAATTTCTTTTGCCCAATTTATTATGACCATAGAATCGCCAAAAACTTGCAGTGACTGACACCCTTTCTCTAAGGTAAAGAGGAGAAGTAATTTTAAGGCCATCAATTCTGCAAAGTTGTTGCATATCCCCCCAGGCCATATGAAAGATAGAAGTATTGTGTATATTTTAGGTTTAGTAAACCACCCCGCCCTCCCCACATAAATATGGCTCCCCCTATGAAGCTCCATTGAAAAAACCCCACGATCTGGTATGATTGATTTCCTCAAATTGTAAATTTCTCACCATGAGGCCACAACGCCCTTGTGGAAAGAAACTAAGGATGCCAAGGATTTGGGAAGCTACAATTTTTGGGGTAGTTGTTAAACCTTGAAATATCACTTTATTCCTCACAATCCATACTCCCCGTGTAATTATACATGGAAGCGTTATGATCCTTTTGGTAGCGTGATCTAACACCCACCAATGAAAAACCCCTTCCACATATTGTCCCCTCCAACTACAATTGAGGATCAATGATCGGGAAACATCCTCCCAGATATTATGCAGAAAATAACACCCCAAGAACAAGTGATAAGCCGATTCTAGTGAATCCTGGCATAAAATATACCATCCCAGACCATGAAATTGTCGCTTCTATAAGTTATCCCAGGTCAGGATTCTATTCTCTAAAATCGACCAAAACAAAAGCTTTTCTTTTTCTGGGCACCTGAACTTCTAGAGATTCTTCCACCACCAAACCACATCCCTATTATGTTACTTGATATTAAGGTGAACGTACCTATCTTTTCATGTATATCTTCCAGATGGATGAAAGTCCCAAATCAACTCATTCTCTCGAGCTGACAAACGAACATGAGACAACTTTAGTGCATGATTATAGCTCGCCCAATGGAAACCCTGCTCAACATTGAGTCCCAACATATCCCCTAACATCCAACCTTGTTGCCAAACATTAGTAGTCACTCGGTCATCCACTTGATGGAGAAAAAGGAGGCCTCGATCTGCTAACATCTCCCGCACCTCTTCATGAAGAAAAAAATCCCTACCATATCCAACCCATGTATCCATCCCCAAGCGCACCTACCTACTGTTGCCTATCCTCCAAACGAGCCCATTTACCACTAGCACATAGGATTGCACCACCAATTTTCACATTATATAGCTCCCATTCTGACTCTTGTCAAGGTTCCAAACCTATTCCAAAATGGAAAAAGGTGCAATATACTTTTGTGTCAACACTTGCGTCCATAAATTGTGTGTATGAATGAGGTGCCTTGAAACCTTTGTAGCCAAGGTTGTCGAGAACGGGAAGATATTTTTGAGTCCCCATCCCCCCAATGCTTTTGGAATTGCAATCATTTCCCAACGAACCCAGGCCATTACATTATAATCCTTGTTTCCCCACCAGAGGAATGCAAAACAAAGTTTCTGAATTTTTTCCAATATACCTTTTGGGATCCAGGAAAGATACAACCAGTAAACAAGAATCACTTCTAATATTGATTTTATAAGCACCAGACTCCCAGAACGAGACAAGCACCTATGAATCCAATCCTATAAACATCAGTCCAGCTTTGCAAGAAGCCATAACCAATATCCTTTCCTATAGTCATTAAGCTTTAATTGAAATCCAAGATACTTCAAACCGACATCTAACTCCATCACCTGAAAGGGGAATTTAGACACAATGTATCAACATCCCCCTCCTAAGGATTGAAACATGAGATTGTTTATTTTTGTGCATTAACCTGCATATCGGCTACTCTTTGAAGAAGAGCCATCCCCTCACAAATATTATCCATTTCTCTCCTAGAACCATTGTAAAAAATAAGTATATCATCGATAAAGAGCAGGTGTGTAATATACAGTACTTGGGAAATGGGGATGCCTTTGAAATTCCCCTATCATTTGGCCTCAAGGAGGAAGTGGATTAATCCTTCAGCTACTAGCAGGAAGAGGAGGGGCGATAGGGGAAAACCTTGTCTCAATCCCCGCTATGAGTGAAAAAATAGGTTTGTTTCTCCATTGATCAAGACAGCGAAGGAAACCAAAGAAATACACAACATAGTCCATGTGATGAAGTCGATTCCAAACCTCAAATGTGTCAAAAGAATTCTTATATATAACCAATTGACTCTATCATAAGTCTTTGATAGGTCAATTTTCACCACACTCCCCTGAGCTTCTTTGTTTTGAGACTATGTAACACTTCAAGAGCCACCCCTATGGCTTCATGATTTTTCCTTCCATCAAGAAACCCAAATTTCTCACTCGAGATAGTCTTGGACAAGATTCCTTTGATCTGCCTAGAAATAACCTTGGAGATGATTTTATACAAACAATTATAGAGGGATATGGGCTGGAGATCATCAAAAGAAGAAAGATTGTCTGACTTGGGGATGAGAGATAATAATGTCACATTGATCAGACCATGAACATACCATGTTTCCTTTGTTTCTTCAATCACCCTCAAAATATCTACACCTATCAAATCCTGAAACCCTAGATAGAATTTGATCGGTCATCCAGTAGGACCTAGGCTCTTATCTATGAAAATAATGCAATACTTCTGATAGTTCTTTAGTA
>ML860704.1:43241-55405 GCA_009831015.1 Picea engelmannii
TCATAATTTTTCACGCACTTTATGTGCCCTCTTATATATAGTCTAATTTCAAAAGGAAATTAATGTATCTTTGTTGGTAATTGTGGAATATAATAATGTAGATAATTTATTTTCTAAGTATACAGGTTTAAACATAGATGCTTTGAGAATATGGAAAACAAAATGAATAGAAAAGAGGAATTTTTCTCTTCTCAATCAATGCAATACTTTGATTGCATGTTTTAAGTACGAGGTTTTTGGATGAGCATGTTTAAAATGTGTTGATCAAATCTTTATTATCGCGTATATCCATTATACTTTATGATTAATTTTGTATATTTTTCCCTACCACATCAAACATTACAAACAACTTTATAAATTCAAAATAACATATAAATTTATGTGTGATGTAACTTATCTTCCTTTTATAGAACATTCTCATAATCATTTACACTTGATGTCATATCTTCCTTTTGTGTTATGTCATATATATATATATATATGAAAAGATTAAAACATTTTATTTTTTATATGGATTGCTAAAGCACATAAAATTTACCATTTCTTCCAAACATATAAAGATAAAATCAACAAAATTTTAGAAAATTATAAACAAGAACCACAACAAAACCATGGTAAAGAAATAATGAATGCATTCAAACCATGCACTTAACTTATAATCAAAATCAAGTATCCCAAAGGGATAAGGCTTATCTTTTATTCAAGGCAAGCAAAGGAAATTTAATGGAATTTGATCAATTTTAAATAAATGAACCATGACTACTGTGAATTCTTAAACCATGATAGATTTAAATTTCAACCTCTAAAATTATGATAAAAATGTAGTGAAGGCTAATAGCTTTTATATTTAAAGAGATATTAATAAATATTTATAAATAATAATAATATAATCAAACAAACAAGCAAAGGGATAAGGCTTATCTTTTATTCAAAACAAACAAAGGCAAATTAATGGAATTTTATCAATTTTAAATAAATGAATCATGACTACTATGAATTCTTAAAACCATGACAGCTTTAAATTCCAACCTCTAAAATTATGATAAAAATGTAGTGAAGGCTAATAGTTTTTATATTTAAAAAGATATTAATAAATATTTATATATAATAATAATATAATCAAACAAGCAAGCAAAGGGATAAGGCTTATATTTTATTCAAAGCAAGAAAAGGCCACTTCCATAAATGTGCATATATGGAAGTGGTCAACGTATATGTGCATATACAGAGACCGACTTCCTAAATGTGCATTTATGGATGACAACTTTCATATATGTGCATATATGGAAGCATGCATATAGGAAATACGCATTTACGGAAGGTGGCTTCCATATATGCATGCTTCCGTATATGCGCATATACAAATGAAGCATATACGGATGATGACTTTCATAAATGCGCATATACGGATGACGGCTTTCATAAATGCACATATACGGACGATGCATATGTGGAAGTTGGCCACTTCCGTATATGCGTGCTTCCATAAATGCGCATTTATGGAGAAGGTCAGTGTATATGAGCATATACAGAAGCGTTCATATATGAAGGTCGACTTCCATAAATGTGCATTTATGGACGAAAAATTGTGTATATGCGCGTACATGGAAGCATGCATATACAGAAGACGCATTTATGGAAGGTGGCTTCTATATATGTGCGCTTCCGTATATGTGCATATATGAATGACGCATATATGGACGACGGCTTCCATAAATGCCCATATACAGATGACACATATACGGAAGCTGGCCACTTCCATAATGGTGTCTTCCATATATGCGTGCTTCCATAAATGCGCATTTATGGAAGTGGTCAGTGTATATGTGCATATACGGAAGTGTGCATATACAGAGGCTAACTTCCATAAATGTGCATTTACGAATGAAAATTTTTGTATATGAGCATATATGGAAGCACGCATATATGGAAGATGCATTTACGGAAGGTGGCTTCCATATATGCATGCTTTAGCATATGAACATATACATACGATGACTTCTATAAATGCGCATACACGGACGACGCATATACGGAAGCTAGTCACTTCCATAATAGTGTCTTCCGTATGTGTGTGCTTCCATAAATGCACATTTATGGAAGTGGTCAACGTATATACGCATATACGGAAGCATGCATATATGGAGGCCGACTTCCATAAATGTGCATTTATGGATGACAACTTCTGTATATGTGCATATATGGAGGCACACATATACAAAAGACGCATTTACAGAAGGTGGCTTCCATATATGCACACTTCCGTATATGTGCATATATGGACAATGACTTCCATAAATGTGCATATATGGACAACGCATATACGGAAGCTGGTCACTTCCATATTGGTGTCTTTCGTATATGCGTGCTTCCATAAATGCGCATTTATGGAAGTGGTCAGTGTATACGCGCATATACGGAAGTGTGCATATACGGAGGCCGAATTCCATAAATGTGCATTTACGGACTACAAGTTTTGTATATGCGCATATATGGAAGCACACATATAAAGAAGATGCATTTATGGAAGGTGGCTTCTGTATATGTGTGCTTTCGTATATGCACATATACAGAAGCTAGCCACTTCCATAATGGTGTCTTCCATATATGTGTGCTTCCATAAATGCGCATTTATGGAAGTGGTCAGCGTATATGCCCATATACGGAAGCATTCATATACGGAGGCTGACTTCCATAAATGTGCATTTACGGATGAAAACTTTTGTATATGCGCATATATGGAGGCATGCATATAGGAAAGAAACATTTACGGAAGGTGGCTTATGTATATGTGTATATGCATGCTTTTGTATATGTGCATATATGGACAACGCATATACGGACGACAGCTTCCATAAATGTGCATATACAGACGATGCATATACGAAAGCTAGCCACTTCCATAATGGTGTCTTTTGTATATGTGTGCTTCCATAAATGTACATTTATGGAAGTGGTCAACGCATATGCGCATATATGGAAGTGTGCATATACGGAGGTTGACTTCCATAAATGTGTATTTGCATATGACAACTTCTGTATATGCGCATATATGGAGGCACGCATATACGAAAGACGCATTTATGGAAGGTGGGTTATGTATATGTGCATATATGGATGACGCATATACGGATGATGGCTTCCATAAATGCACATATACGAAAGACGCATATACGGAAGCTGGCCACTTCCATAATGGTGTCTTCCGTATATGCGTGCTTCCATAAATGCACATTTATGGAAGTGGTCAGCGTATATGCACATATACAGAAGCGTGCATATACGGAGGTCGACTTCCATAAATGTGCATTTATGGACGACAAATTTTGTATATGTGCATATATGGAGGCACACATATATGAAAGACGCATATACGAAAGATGCATTTACGAAAGGTGGATTTCGTATATGCGCGCTTTTGTATATGTGCACTTCCATATATGCCCATATACCGATGACGCATATACATAAGTTGGCCACTTCCATAATGATGTCTTTTGTATATGTGTGCTTCCATAAATGCGCATTTATGGAAGTGGTCAGCATATATGCGCATATACGGAAGCGTGCATATACGAAGGTCGACTTCCATAAATGTGCATTTACAAACGAAAACTTCTATATATGTGCATATATGGAGGCACACATATACGAAATATGCATTTATGGAAGATAGATTATGTATATGCATGCTTCCATATATGCACATATACGGATGATGCATATACGGATGACGGCTTCCATAAATGCACATATACGGACAACGCATATACGGATGACGGCCACTTCCATAATGGTGTCTTATGTATATGTGTGCTTCCATAAATGCGCATTTATGGAAGTGGTCAGTGTATATGCGCATATACATAAGCATGCATATACGGAGGCTGACTTCCATAAGTGCACATATACAGATGATGCATATACGGAAGCTAGCCACTTTCATAATGGTGTCTTTCGTATATGCGTGCTTCCATAAATGCACATTTATGGAAGTGGTCAGCATATATGCACATATACGGAAGCGTAAGATATGGAAATGCTAAAAGCACTACCAAATCACCAAGTAAGGTTAAAAGGCAGAATGAAAAAATCCAATATGATGTAGATCCAAGGTTGTGTCATGCACGCAAGCAGGCATATAAAAGATTTGTCAATGGAGAAATTATTTCTGCATTTGTATGTGTGTTTTTTTAATAATATAAATTTATTATTATTGACTAAATTCATATAAACCTATTTTTGTAGTATGATGGAGACATAATGCATTGTTGACATGTAAGTAAATTATCAAAATTCCCTTATTTTGACTTTATTACCGATGTTCTTCAACCATGCTTGTCGAACATGCCATACACATAATAATATCATGGAGTTGGTCAAAATCTTGAAATGATATAACATTAGAAGAGAATATATATATAAACATTATTATTTCAATTTTTTCTAAAGAAATAAATACATCACCTTAATGCCTTAATTTCAGCTACAACATTGTCTGTAATGAAAAATCGAACATGCCAATTTGAACGTTCATTGTTTCCAACTCTAAATAGTGTTGACATCCATTTACATATATCATCCATAGTATTGTGTGATGAAATCACCCAAGCTATTGGAACCCCATTGCGATGTTCATCAAAAATCATCAATGTGTAAAGTTGATACTACATTCAAAAGAAGACATAATTATAATTATATTTAAACTGCAAGTATTGAAATGATGATGAATAAATGAATATGATTAATGATAAATATGTATTCACCCCATACTTATTTGTGCTAAATGTTGAATCCATTGATATAACATTGTTGTGTGAGTGTTTGATCATCATTGAACACATCCACTTTGTTTGTATGCCTATTATAAAAGGGATGTTTTGAACATCTTTTTTTTGGTAGAAAAAAAAGCTCTCGGGAGAATCATTGTACCAACACTCCACACTCGTTGGATAACTTTCATCCTTCACATATTCTAACCTTTTAATATCATTGTAAATGTTTAAGATATATTGTCTTGTCATTAAGGCATCTCGAGTTATCCTTGTGAAAAATTCATCAGATTCATGTTGTACATCTAATATGAACTTGTCCCATATCATCGTAACATTAAAACCATTTTCAATCAAATGTGTGACACTAGCTCGTATATCCATGGTCAAATGTGGTGCATAATTGAATGTCTGGGGTCTACCAATTGCATCAGTCCCATGGCAGACAACATTATATTTATCAACATGCCTACATGCAGTGTATGTTATAACATCATCATCTGGTCTGAGTTGAAGTCGTCGTACGATAAAATGACATTGACAACCAACTTTAATGCTTTGACGTGGATTACGGGTTTTTTTCTCAGCATCTAGTCTATTCATGGTAATTTTCTATGTGGGCACCGGACCATATGCACACCAATAGCTATATACGAAAGATTACGAAAAAATAGATAAAACATTTATGCATGTTTGACATAGTAAACTAGAAATCAAAATTTATAAATTTATGGAAGAAAAATATGACGACTCACATATAGCATACTCTATATACGTTCCAAATTTAGTCTCTTTGATATCCTCCATTTTTTTTACTTCGTCTAGTCCAAACAACAAATTGAGTAGGTGCACTTTCTCTTGATTGCTCCCTATTTATGAAAACTTCAAGTCTATAATACATAATTATTGCGATTTGGTCCCCCCAAACTTCTGTCCATGTCAAATCTTCTGCTGAAAACTTCATCATATCTTTTGGGTCTTGAACATCTAATTCAATAATTTCTTCCCACTTCTTCATTCTTGAATACCTATACAACTTTCATAAAAAAATAATTTGATTTCAATAAATATTATAATGTTGTCTAATGCAATTTTTTAATAGTATGAAAGTCTAATTTATTGTAAACTAGTTAAACAATCTTTTTGAATTTCCTAAATACAAGTAAAAGTTATTCTTAAATTAAATTTCTATAAATTATTTTAAATTTATTAAATTTTAGTTATTTTTATTATTATTATTACAATATATTATTAAAATAATAAAATCATAACATTTAAGAAAAAAAATGCATTATTCAAAGTTGAAAAATTATAATAATAACTTAAGTGTATTATAAACATTATAAATTAAAGTTTATCATAAAAATAAATTAAAATAATAAAAATATATATTTACTTTTAAAATAAATATTCAAGTAACAAATTTAATTATATTTTATTTGTCTTGAATTTCCATCTCAATAATTCCTTCCCACTTCTCTATTTATGAATATCTATACAAATTGCATAGAAAATAGCAATTTGGTTTCAATAAATATTAAAAGATTATCTAATGCATATTTTTAAAGTATAAAAAATTAATTTATTTTAAACTAATAAAATAATATTTGAGAATTTATTAAGTACAAGAAAGGAAAAATAATTTTTAAATTAAATTTATTTGGATTATTTTAAATTTATTAAATTTTAATTATTTTTAATATTATTAACATATATTATTAAAATAGCAAAATCAACAACATTTTAAAAGAAATTGCATTATTCAAATTTGAAAAAACTATAACAATACTGTAAACTCTATTATAAATATTATATTTAATAAAATTTTAATAATATCTTAAAATATATCATAAACATTATAAATTTCATATAAAAATGAATTGGTTTCAATAAATATTATAATGTTGTCTAATATATTTAAATTTAATTTATTCTAAAATAATCAAACAATATTTTGAATATATTAAATACAACAAACAATTATTCTTAAATTAATTTTTTTTAAATCATTTTAAATTTCTTAAACTTTAGTTATTTTTATTATTATTAACATATGTTATCAAAATAGTAAAATTAATTACATTAAAAAAATACATTATTCAAATTTAACAAAATTATAATAATGTTGGTCACTTCCATAATGTTGTCTTTCGTATATGCGTGCTTCCATAAATGTGAATTTATGGAAGTGGTCAGCATATATGCGCATATACAGAATCGTGCATATACAGACGTTGACTTCCATAAATGTGCATTTACGGACGACAAGTTTTGTATATGCACATATATAAAAGACGCATTTACGAAAGGTGGCTTCTGTATATGCGTGCTTCCGTTTATGCGCATGTACGGATGACGAGCAATAAGCATCATGTTGCAAAGTCTTTAAGATTCCACAATAGGATGGATGGATCATCGCTATACCATTACCTGCATCGATATACCATTACATGCATGAGTTCACGTTGAATCGTACGCAATGGAAGGGAATGGTTGATGTTGATGCGGATAACTTGGCGTTGTACACGATGTAAGGGGATGGCTGATGTTGATGCGGATAACCTGGCACCTTCATATCTTGCTACTAATTATTCAATTATATTAATGGAAGTCATCTTGTTGTGGATTATTCCCAAGTCAAATCTCCATCCAATCTAGGCCCCCATTATGAATTATTAACTCACCACCCAACATCGCACCCTCCATTCACCCTTCATTCAACCCTGCATCCTCCAGCTTCGCATATACACCAGCTCGGCATACACCACAACATACAGCATTGGAGCAAGAAGGGGTTTGCATTGGAGCAGGAAGCGGTTTGCTAATTTGGAGCGAGCTTCACGGTAAGTGATTTATGAACCAGATATGGCTTGATAATTTTTGTTACAATTTAACTTAAATTGTTTAATTTATGTTACAATTTCATTTAAATTGTTTTCCTAGATTGATATGCATACCTATACACGCCACCTTCCTTTACCTAGGTAGGCATACTTCCTTTGATACTCCCCACCTAGTAGGCATGCTTCATCGCCCAGTTCCATTTCAATTGTAACGCCTCCCATGCTAATGGTTCCCCGTTTCTAGAATTATCCTTCCAAAAAACAGGTTTGAAACCCTTAAAAAAACTTAAAAAAAAAAACAATTTTAATAGTTGTTGAGCCTGTATGAAAAGATACAGATCTCAGGTGAGGATGAAACTATGTGTGAAAAGATACATCTCTCAGGGGAGGATGAAACTGAGTTCATTATTTGGATATGCAAGTTAAAATAAATCCATAACGGGAGAAATTTACAGCATACTTCCTTTGATATGCCCCACCTAGTAGGCATACTTCCTCGTCGAGTTCCATTTTCAGATCCAAAGGTAGTAGTTTTTGAAGCCATTGCATGTGTATATAAAGGGAACTCTATTCTTGTAATATGGGTCTGTTGTAACGCCTCTCACTCTAATGCTTCCCCGTTTCTAGAATTATCCTTCCAAAAAACAAGTTTCAAACCCTTAAAATATCTTTAAAAAATCAATTTTAATAGTTCTTGAGCCTCTGTGAAAAGCTATAGCTCTTAGGTGAGAATGAAACTATGTGTGAAAAGCTACATCTCTTGGGGGAGGATGAAACTAAGTTCATTATTTGGATATGAAAGTAAAAATAAATCCATGACTGGAGAAATTTACAATTCGTATTTCAAACTCAAAATGTTTTATCTACTACGTTTAAAATGGATGTTCCTCTAGGGTCAAGGTCTTTGCTAAGTGTTGAGATAATGGAAGGAACGCCTTTGGCGATCCTCATTAATTGAATTAATGAACCTTACTTGATGTATTATATACACGATCGAACCTACAGACAAATGATGAATATTATGTGGTGTCGGACCAATTTTTCAAGAATCTCCAGAAATATTTACATCATTTCCATGTAAAAATTGTCGAGTCTCGGTACACGATTTACGGAAGGATAAGTAGCGTACATGAGTTATCCTTCCTTGCAGACCTCAATCTTGGTCACTATATGAAAATTCCTCCACGTTTCATGTAGATTCTATTCTTACCTTTCATTTTTTAAAAGCTCTGGCAAACATTATGGTGCTAACTCGATTGGATTTCCATGTAAAAATTGTCGAGCCTCGGTAAGGCATACTAGCACTTTAAATTCATCTAGATTAGTGAAGTTTTCATTTCAATAGTTACATATGGCCTGCTAAACCTATTTATGATGCTTAACAAATAAGTAATAAATTAAACAAAGAAGTAAGCCATAGTTTGGGCCAGGTAAATCTGTTTCGGTTTGGCCTTACCTGCAGACAACTTGGAATGTTGGGTGATTATGCCATCCACCCTAAGGTTCCCAACACCCTGACAATATCCCTTCAAGAGACTGGAAAATTCTCTTGAAACTATAAAACAAGAGAAATAAAACAAATCATACTTCCTTGAACATTAAGTGGCAATATGTTGATACTATATTTTGTAGAAATATATCGATTCTTATGTCCAATTAAGCATCTTTATGCTTCAATGGTTTTATGTCATGAATAATTAATTTAACAATGACAGGAGTTGTGTTTGTTGATGTAATGTTAAAAAATATTAAATCACATCTCGTCTACATTTGAAAACATAAGCAAACTCATAATTGATAAATACACAATTGAAACACACCTAAAAACTATCCAAATAAATATAATCAATAGTGTAAGCATCAAATTTCTTAGTTTCGCATTCAATTTTAGCATAGAAATATGTTGTCAATAATGTTGTTGTACATCAGTTGATTATAGTTGGTAGATAATTGTTTTCATTATAAATAAACCAATCGCACAACAAACCAAATTTAGTTTCAGTCAACAATGAACTACTTTTTTTAGCATAAGACATGAAATACTTAGTAACCACATCCAATATGTGTAGCTCTATAGAAAAATCAATTTTCAAGAGAAAAAATTGAGGCTTTGATTAGCGAGTTTAAGGTATTCACATTTTTCTTCTTTTGATTTTTGATATATTCTCCAATTCAAAAAAATCATATTTTTCAGAAAAATTTCCCAGAAAGAGACATATTTATATACCTTCAATTTCCACACTTTGAATGTCAGACTAAGAATAACACACTAAAAACACATCCTCGAGCCACACACTCACTTACATTCATAGTATTCCTCGGTTCCTTTCCAAAAGTATCAGTCAATAGTTTCAATACCCCAGGAATACAGAACCTAGGCCAACAACTTGAACCATGTGAATCTTATCTATAATAACTCCTACCTCAACCAAAGTTTGCTCGCAGTGACCTTTCACACACTCAAGCATCACTTGTGCTAGTTGTTCAAAATTGTCCCACTACTCCTCCCTCTCATTCGTTCCTTTTCAATGGGTTGTCACTCACATGCATCATCATCCCTCCTTGGCCTGACCTTAGGTATACAATTGAGAAGTCCATGGAGAAGATGTCAAGAAAAATATGGTCAGAAGGAAGGATTAATTCAACTTCAGAAAAATCTTCATCCTTGGATCAATGTTGAATTGATAACTATAACAGCCTCAACTACATCCTCAACAAAAACTAAATAGACAAGACTTTATTTTTTCTCTTTTTTTTTACCTCGAAAACATTCACAATTTCATTTCTTCAAAAAGAACAAAATTACATTTGTAGATGTTTGACCTGCATATTACATGCCACATATATATACATAATAAAAATAGTTCTTAATCACTTCAGCAAGCTATAAATTCACTAGAAAAAACCTTGCAAAATCTATCACAAGACCTGTGATGCCTTCAACAAAATCACATATAAAAACTGATCCAGTCTATTCACTATGAGCCTGTTGTTGGTCCTTCATGGAAAGGTCTATGATAATGTCCACAAGGACATTCAATGCCATGTTATTCTATATGACATTGTCTCATACTCAGTTGCACGCCTTCTTTGGATAGCCAGTCAATTGTCACATTATGCTCCCTGTAGACATGTTTGAAGGATAAGCTATCAAAAAAATGGTTTAAAATGAGTATCTCCTCTAGAATTGGAAGGAGCCTCATAATATGACAACTTTGAATTTCTTTTTCCCAATTTATTATGACCATAGAATCACCAAAAAAGTGCAGTGACCAACACCCTTTCTCTAAGGCAAAGAGGAGAAGTAATATTAAGTCCATCATTTCTGCAAAGTTGTTGCATCTCCTCTTAGGCCATCTGAAACATAGAAGTAATGTGTATCTGTTAGGTTTAGTAAACCACCACCACCCCCCACATAAATATGGCTCCCCCTATGAAGCTCCATCGAAAAAACCCCATGGTCTGGTATGATTGATTTCCTCAAATTGTAAATTCCTCACCCTGAGGCCACAACTCCCTTGTGGAAAGAAACTAAGGATGCCAAGGCTTTGGGAAGCTATAGTTTCTGGGGTAGTTGTTAAAACTTGAAATATTTCATTATTCCTCACAATCCATACTCCCCATGTAAGGATACATGGAAGCGCTCTGATCCTTTTGGTAGCACGATCTGACACCCACCAATGAAAAACCCCTTCCATAGATTGCCCCCTCCAACTACAATTGAGGATCAATGACCTGGAAACATCCTCCCAGATATTATGCACAAACCAACACCCCAAGAAAAGGTGACAAACCGATTCCAACGAATCCTGGCATAAAATATACCATCCTGGACCATGAAATTGTTGCTTCTGTAAGTTATCCCAGGTCAGGATCTTATTCTCTAAAATCGACCAAAACAAAATCTTTGCTTTTTTCGGGCACCTGAAATTCTAGAGCCGCTTCCACCACCAAACCACATCCCTATTATGTGACTCAATATTAAGGTGAACATACTTATCTTTTGGCGTATATATTCTAGATGGATGAAAGTCCCAAATCAACTCGTCCTCGCGAACCGACAAACAAACATGAGGCAAATTTAGTGCATGAGTATAGCTCGCCCAATGGACACTTTGCTCAACATTGAGTCCCAACATATCCCCTAACATCCAACCTTGTTGCCAAACATTAGTAATCACTCGGTCATCCACTTGATGGAGAAAAAGGAGGCCTCGATCTGCTAACAGCTCTCGCACCTCTTCATGAAGAAAAAATCCCTACGACATCCAACCCATGGATCCATCCCTACCACATTGGGTGAGGCCTATTCCTTGTAGAGAGACGTTTCTATAGAAAAAAAAGAAGAGATAACTAAACTTTGATTTTAGGATATTCAGTGTTGATAATTCGAGTTGTGATTGTCAAGTCTGAGATGGGGAACAACGCTTTAAATGTCCTCATATCCAATATTCTCAATGTCCTCTTGGGATATGAAGAAGTGTCCCTTTTCCATGTCAAGTGCAGTTTAACACCAAAGCAGAGTATTGGGCCAAGTTAGCATCCTATT
>WSFP011410809.1:0-24639 GCA_009831015.1 Picea engelmannii
ATCAAGGAGTTATGCAATAAAATAAGAGTGATTTTATGGGAAAGGGACATGTTGTTGTATTATATTAAATGAAAGTAGAAGATACAACCAGATTGCCTTGATGTCGCAAGCTTCCTTTCAGTGACCCTTGGTTCCAACACACACACTTCTTCTACGTTTGCATGAAGAAGATCCAATACAACTTGATAGACCAAATAGAGTCTTCAAGCTTCTATTTAAGCAAATTTCTCCACACAATTCTTTCACCAATTCTTCATTCAATCTTACTTAACATTTTCCATGAGAAATCTTTCAATATATAGGAGAAGGAGAGATGGTTAAATGGATGAGGATGATCCCACTAAATATGAGAAGTCAGTAGGATGCCAACCATGCGAATGCCAACTCATTTTCTAGAAGATTCCCTTCTAGAACCTTCATGACCTCTTTTCTTTTCCAAGCTTTGAAACAGGTTTGCACCCTACCTATAGAGTAGACTGCGAACAGTTTGCACCCTAAGTTTGGGTTTCCTACGAGAATGAAGGATTTTCACACCCTGTAATATAGGCAGCCTACGAACTCATCTTAAAAATGTGTTTTTTGGAAGAAAACAGTAGTCACTTTTCTCAGGCAAAAAGTCCTTGTGGGAGCCTGAATACATCACCAGAGTGACCAAATTCATGTGTAACAGTAGTAAGTCCCCATTTATGAACTTTGTTGTGATCGTTCAATTGCGATAGAAAATATGGAGTGTACTTAAATGTATTAGGTCAATACGGGAGGTGGTTATCCCTATCTAATCGGTGTTTTTCTCACTTCATCATCATTCTAACTATTTTATAAATTCTTTGTATTTATTATATTATGATTTGTTTTCAATAATTAAGGAGGATAACCTTATTTCCTACTATTCTATGGAATTTAAAATGTCATTTTTGATCTTCTAGATGGTAGAATTCTATGTTGGTAAATGAAGTTGCATAAGATATTATCTAAAGATATATTTATTATTGATTTTGGAGTTGTTTTTTAGAGTGTTCAACATTTATTCAGTGGTGCATCACTAGTGAATGGCAAAAAAAATGGTTGGTAGAATTGAGCAATGTCTTACTTCAATACACTAATAATGTGTCACATTTTTATAACTTGTTGAAAAACCATAATAACTTGTTAGAATTAATATACAATCTTGAACACTTTTGTTCAAATCGAGACTGTAAATTGCATGATTGGAAATATTTACCATTACTTGTATATCAATTATGGAATTGGAAAATGCATCATGACTTACACCAAAAACAAATTTAATGGTCTATGTATTCTCTAAAGGTTGAATATGCCCACGCAGGTTGATAGCATGCACATGAAGTAAAGGAAAATAAGGGATCTAAAGTTCATACGAATGTTCTAAGGACCCCCAAGAAATCTAATAAGTTCTGGCTGTTGAGAGTCTATCCGGCCGGCGGTTTCCACGCGATCCAATGACTGGTGCTACCCAAGCAAAGGCATCCCCTTCATTGATCAACTAGGCTGACCAAAAGTAAGAAGGTGACAGCAATGTTATATGCCCCATAAAGGCCTCCTTCTAGCTTGTTGGGATCTACTCTTAGTCTTGCATAGTTCTCAGATTCAACAAACTAAACTATCTGAAAGGGGAATTGAAGGAAAGAGAAATAATAGCTTAATGTTGCAATTTTTGGAATCTAATTGCTAAATATTACAATGACAAAGCTAATTCTATTTGTTTATTAAATATGGTATCTAGTTTTATATAATATTGAAATAACTAATTGCAATTACCAGGTTAGTAGCAACAGTTAGTAACTATGCGCTAAGGTGAACCATTTGTTTGTGAAATATTCTATAAAGTTGGCTGAAGGATTTCAGTTGGAAGAGGTGTTTGAGTGGATGGGGCCTGTGTTGCTACAAATTGGCTCTGTTCTTCAGGTACCTAGCCCCGACGCTCTCCATATTTTCATTCTCTTCCCCGAAGATAGGTGGGTAATGCTTATATTACTGCAATTGAAACATATCTTACTAACTATAGGATTGGCATGAACATTATTCTTTCCACAGTATCAATGCATGAACATTTTGGTTTATTTCTATTCCATTTCCATATCCTTGTTTATGGATTTTAGCATTGTGATAATGCATATGGAACTTATTTTAATATCAGACATATGGATATTATAACTATTGGATGCATATTTTATCATAGGAAGTCGTAGTTGGAATATTTACCAAAGGGTGAAGTTGAGTTGAGAGGTATTTTGAACATTTTTAATTATAATGAGGTATGTGGTGATAACTTGGAAATATACATATTATATGTTTCTTCACTGATTTGTTTTATGACCTACAAGGGATTTTTTTTTCTTTTTAAATACACTCATTACCCGTCCTTACCACATGACAATAATGGACATTCATCAAGGTTTTATGCAATGACCATGGGGCCATCAATATTTTTTTAAATGGCAGTACTTGTTAGAATTTCAACATTAACTAAAATAAAAACTAATTCTAGATCACCAGTAATGAGTCGATATGGCATCACATGATCATCAATAATGGTGAAAGATCTCAATAATAACATTGATACATCTTTGGTATCATGTCTTTGATACATTGAAAAGGCATCAATAGTGGGAATGTCTCATCAATAATACGTCATTTCATCATCGTTGGATCATCACTCTATGTATGTCATAAGGGAGTCCTACTGTCGAAATGATATCACTTCCACATTTCTCACCTAGTCATTCATTGTTGACATCACAACAAAGATTCAATGGTACAAAGTCAATGATGCATTGGTAACACATTAGCAATGTGTCTGAAACTTGCCAATATTGCATATGTAACTCATTAGTAACATGTTAGTGGGATGTCAGCGCTACATTGGCAAGTAGTCTACATCCCATCACAAATATGTCATAATTCTAATGACCACTAGAAAAACTAAGGTTGTTTAATTTGTCATATAGTGCTCTAATAACATTGAAATTGAGACAATTAAATGACAATATGAAAAGTATGTTGAGATTACGACGAATGTGAACTTATGATGAAATTTGCAATCTTCCGACCAAGTTGCAACAATAATGTCGCCGATAAAACACCAAAGTTTGCACCCAAATCTAGTAGTGTGTCTATTTAGGATTGGAATGAGACCTTATGTGTCTCCTTCGTTCTTGTAGTTTGAAAACGTGGAGTCACTAGGTGAAATTCTTTTTTTAAAGATACTCTTGAAAAGAACCAAATAGCCTATTGTTTCATTCTTATTCACCACCAAGAATCAAAGCTTAATCTTTGTCATTTCTCAAGGAAAGAAACTTTTACAACTCTATCGCCAACAATATTGTCAATTCGAATGTTGTTCCTCGAAATTTTCCTGGCTAAGGAACTATTCCAAGGTGTTCATTGGAGGATTATACACCTTCCTACTTTAGGCTAATTTGAAAGAGTTCAATAGCCAAAGGGGGTATCCCTCAATTTGAAAAATATTACTTTGAAACTTGTGCAATTTAAGTTTCATTTTAAAGCTGAGTAAGGGCAGATAAAATAAAGATAGAGCTTAGCATGCGGTTTCCTTTAGATTTTTTGGGAACTATTAGGATTTTTTAATAAACATGCATATTTTTAGGGGTGCTAGGTGTGGGGGGAGTGTTTTATGACTCCACAATATCAGAAGTGCTTTCTTTTGCTTAGGGCCTAGGAAACTCTTCCAATAATAAAGTTGAGGCTTTGGTAGTCTATATGAAATTAAAATTTATAGAAGAAAATCAGAACAATGATCTTGATATTGTAGGATACTCAGAATTGGTCATTAATGACCTTCAAAAACCCTCACAAATACCAACATCTGAATTTGTCTATAAATTATTAAAGAATTATACAAGAAAAGGAGAAATTCCAATCTATTGAATATTATCATGTGCATTAGCATATAAACATGGCCGATGCACTAGCAAAAGAGGGTCGATCCCTGGGGTAAGGGAAAATCAAAATTAATGGTATTATTTCATAACGCCTTCTAACTCAATTTGGATCATATGGCTCATTTAAAGGGTTTGGAACACGTGGTTCAAAGTAAAGGCAGTGATCTGACTAGCCACACCACGAACATGAAGCAAACGTCATTGATCGATTTCATGACACTGCATTGTGACCCCATATCAAACGGACGTACCGTCTGCCACATGTCATCCCCTTCACGTGCGTTTTCCTTAAATTCGCATCGAGATTATCTGTATGAGGAATGTGGGAATTACAGATGCAATCATATGAACCAGCTCCCACAGTGTTTAATTATGTGGGATTGTAGAGAAGTGCACGAACCTCGCCACCCTGCTGGTTTAAACAGTGCAAGCATGGACGTCGGGCCTCATTTCTCATCCATTTTAGGATATCATTCATACTTTGGATATTGAAAATGTTTGGTACATAAATGTTGAAAAATACTGAATATTATGAACTAAATATACTGCTTCACACTTCATAAAAGTATCACAACCTTATGATAAATATTGAGATAGAGTGTGCATTATATCATTTAAAATACTGGATCTATATAATCAAGGATGGATTTCACTCATATCCATCAAATTTAACCCATAATTTATGAAAATAACAATTAAATGATTTCATTCTAAGTTTAAGTTTGTTCATTGTTTAAGTAATTATGACTTGGGTTTTTTGTGAATTTGTTTTACCCCACCAAATTCCCTAATAATATGTATTCATCTCTTATTTATGCATGTTTTTTTTCTTGTGGTTTGTTTCACTCAAATCATATTTTATGCTTGAATGGGAAAAGTCTAGGGATCAAATTTTTTATTACTAAGACCCAACATTTAGGCCTACATCTTTCCTATTTTTCAAGATGTGGATCATAGTCAAACTCTATATTTTGTCTCTTGTAACTCATGGTAAATGAAGAGCCCGAGCATGCCCATTTTCAACTTTTCCCCTATTAAAATAATCCTTGGCCTTAATTTGATCGTATTGGCAATGTTTCCAACTTTGGCTTGTTGATGGTTTGGGCATGATTTTGTTGTTTTGCAAGAGATTTACTCAACCCTTATGTGGCTTTGACATAGAAGGGTTTGGATTATTTTTTGTGGAAATTTGACATGAAGAAAATAAGTCTCTTGTTGTCTAGGTTCATTAAATTGTCTCTAAGTTCATTCTCTCATTTCTTCAATAGCTTAATAATGCTAGCAATGGAAAGTGAACTACATTTAAGGTTCAACACTAAGGTGAAAGCATAGATGCTTGCTTCTAGAGGTAATTTCTATTTATTTGCTTCATATATGTATTTGTTTGCAATATCTCTATGAATAACATTGCCATGATTTCATATATCTTTCAAACAATTTGAGTACGTAGTTAGCAAAGGATTTTCACTATCTAAAGCTTCATCCCAATTGACTTTAAGTTGTTGTGAACAACATATTGTCTTGGAAACATCATGTTTATAGGAAATCAGGCCAATCACTAGACCATTTGGGTTACTATTGACTGTACAAGAATCTTTATTAATGAATAAAACATTTTTTCAACATAGTTTCACTTGTGCTTCTTTGTGTATTTTTTTTCAACTTTCCATCTTAGTTTACAAGCGTGTTTCACTCTTATTTTTGCATATTCAATTGTTATATATGCCCATATATTTTTTACTAGTTATGATCAATTGTTAGACACTTATAATATGTTGATCTTATGTTTAAATCACATATTTAAGTATTTTTATATTTACTTTAGTTAACTTATGCACATAACATTTTCTTTTGCATTTTACATTACATCTACAATCTATTTTATGTATTTTCTAACACCACTCTAACTTGGATTATTAGCACTTTAGACATTATTTTAATTAACTAACAATTGCCATAACATTTCCTAATTTAGTAATTTATTTATGCATAAAAATATAACCTACACAACTAGTTAAAATTAGATTTGCATTCTAACTAAACATTTAAAGGCACCACTAACATAAGGTACACATTAAAATTTACACATGCACATAACTAGGGGATTAGTACCCTTAAGGAGAAAATCTTTGCTAATTGGTCTAACTAATCAATTTAATTATGTGGTTACTAAGTTTAGGGATTTAAACATAACCTGGACTTTCATCCCCACTTTTCCCTTTAAGAACCCTACAAGGGTGTTCAATTGTTGTGTTTGATTCTCATTTCGATCATCAATATAAATTATTTATGTGAACCTCCTATCACCACCAAATTGTTTATATCAATGTCATTGATCTAATCTCTACTTAAAAATGGTTTTCCCTTTACTTGCGACCTCTAAACATGCCCTTTCTATTAGGATTTTGTAGTTTTTTCATACGAACTTAAAATGAAATGACATACAAAGGGGATTTAAAAGCTTATGGTGGATAGGTGAGTATTCTAAGAGGGCTTATGAGAGACAAAACATGAGGCTTACAAAAAAAAAAGGTAGGATTTTCATGATATGATAGTGAAGAAAACACCTCTAGGCTTTATTTGTGGATTCAAGCGGTCCCCATGGAAAAATTTTGGAGTGGGTGCCATCATGAGACCACACCTTACAAAACAAATATGATGAAAAAAATACTAAATCAAATAAAAAATAATATAAATATTTCAAAACTAAAAAAAAAAAGTTATTTTCTAATATGTGACCCAAATCCCAATGAAAAAAGTTACATTAGTTGCAATTCTCCAATTGTGAAAGCATATCCAACTAAAATCATACATTCAAGAAATTATTTTTTAGGAGTTTATTGCTTTAATGGATTTAGTAAAAAAAATCATTAAAAATGAAGGATATGGTAGTCTAATTAAACACCAAAGAATTCAATAAATTTACTTAAAAATGAAGGATATGGTAGTCTAATTAAACACCAAAGAAGTCACATAAAATTTGGAACCAAATAGTTTATATAAATGTCATTGATTTAATCTCTACTTAAAAATTACTTTCCCTTTAGTTGAGACCTCTAAACATGCCCTTTCTATTAGGATTTTGTAGAATTTTCATAGGAACTTAAAATGAAATGACATACAAAGGGGATTTAAAGGCTTATGGTGGATAGGTGAGTATTCTAAGAGGGTCTATGAAAGACAAAACATGAGGCTTACCCAAAAAAGGGTAGGATTTTCATGATATGATGGTGAAGAAAACACCTTTAGGCCTTATTTGTGGATTCAAGCGGTCCCCAAGGAAAATTTTTGGAGTGGGTGTCATAATAAGACCACACCTTAAAACAAATATGATGAAAAAAATACTAAATCAAATAAAAAACAATATGAATATTTCAAAACTAAAAAAAATATTTTCTAATATGTGACCCAAATCCCAATGCAAAAAAGGTACATTAGTTGCAATTCTCCACTTGTGAAAGTATATCCAACTAAAATCACACATTCACCAAATAATTGTTTAGGAGTTTATTGCTTCAATGGATTTAGTAAAAACTTTCCTTAAAAATGAAGGATATGGTAGTCTAATTAAATACCAAAGAATTCAATGGATTTAGTTAAAATTTTCTTTAAAAATGAAGGATATGGTAGTCTAATTAAACACCAAAGACATCACATAGAATTTGGAGATAAAAAAAAGAAGGAGGAAAAAGTCTCATATTAACGTTAATTTAGACAAATTTGTCTTGTCATATACGTATTAATATCCACCTTGCTACTTTGTAGATTATATTATATTTACTACATTAGGTAGTTGTGTTACTTATTTGATCTAACTATTCTCACATTTTTTCGAGGACCTAACTACTATCACTTAAGATTAATAACACCTTATTAATCTATAGTTAAGTCACTTATATAATGTTAACTTCATTACATATTAATTTATTTGATTAAACTTTGAATTTTAGCATTAAATACTCCAATACACCTCCTTAGCATATGACCACATATATTATCTTATGTTTCATTGGGATGGGGCTAAGGTCAATATGGACCTATATTGATTGTATCAAAAACTTATTATTTTATTATAAAAACAAATATATAACATTTATCTAGTGTATTTGTATTCTTATTTTTTATATCAAAATCTTGAATATAAGAGGAAAACTTCAAAAGTCATTTTAAATGTTATTACTTGTGCTAACTTTTTCTTGGCATCTCTTTTTACAATGTTTACTTTTATGCTCATTTTTGTTGATGGTTGATTTTGTCACAAACACTTTGTGCATATGTTAGTGAGAAAGTGTGTGAGATGCTTAATTATGTTTGGGGTTAGGATGGATCTATTTTAAGTGTATCAAAACTTTTTTTTTCATTAAAAAAGTTATATTACACATCTTTAATGTATTTGTATTTTTTTTTTATATCAAAATCTTGATTATAATAGAAAAAATTCAAACATAGTTGAAAATGCTCTGATGTTAATATTTTCTTGGTATTTTCAATTATGATACTCAGTTTTATGTTCATTATTATGAATGGTTGATTTTATTTAAAAAAATAAAAATGCCCTACTTTGTAGATATGTTAGTGAGAACCATATTAAATACCCAATTAGTAGATAGATCTTATATGTCACTCTATGTATTTTATGTGTACTTCCAAAATGTAAGCTATATCTAATTTCAAATTAATAAAACCATCAATTCCAAAACTGGTTTGTGTTGATGAGGAATAAACTTGAATTTAAGAAACTAAACATATTCTAAAATGTATATTTGTCATGCAAGACAATATTGTATTGAATCTTAAATATAATATCACTTTGTTAATTCATATTCTTTAATTATAACTTCAATACTCATCTAATGATTACGTGGACCAACCGAAATCATGAAATCGTAGAACAACCTCCACCTGCAAAAGTGACATATAATCCATTTCCTCTCAACCTAACTTGGCCCCAAGGGACATGTATTCTAATACAATTAATATTTAAATTAATAGCACTGACTTATTGGACTAGCATAACATTTACTTGGAAATTATGAGACAAACTCATCAATTTTACAACTTTGACTTAGATTCTTTTTTTGGTATTTGTAAAGCATCATAGTGTCCATATCCATGATACAAAACTCGAATAGGGTTCTCTTTCCCATACTCCTGACCATACTCAGCAATGGATATAAGATCATCGGAGTTTCTCTCATTCATATATACAGTTATTGGCATTCTGCAAACATGAAAAAGAGTGAGCTCCATAATAATAATAAATCTAAAGAAAAAATCAGATTATATATATTTATTATATTTCTCATAAGCCAGATCAATTTAGGTTTGAATAACATAAACTCGCAGATTCCAAACATAAAAGAAGTCAAATTGAACATCAACATTAGCAATAGGATGTATCATTGATCAATTTAGGTTTGGATATCATAAACTCATATTCCAAACATAAAAGAAGTCAATTGAACATAAACATTAACAATAGGATGTATCATTTTTCAGAAAAATATTCAAGACATAAACTTAATTAGTATAACATAGCTTACTGGAGCACATGTGAAGCCATCAATAGTTCTGGCTCTCCACCCCATACATATGGCTTTCTAATTTGCTTGACATAGGTATCAAAGTCTCCTTCCAAGAACCTGCAAGAATAAAATTATAGAAAAATTCAAAATCAGATGTTTGTACATTGATTAGCAAATGAAAAAACTATAAAATCACTCATATCCCAAGTAATTTGCATGAAAAGAAAAAAATAAAAAGAAACTCTAAAATAACTCACATCACAGAAGTAGGACATGTAGGACTTATATTTTTACAAAATTTAGAAATGGAACATGTTATAATGACCCCATTCTACATAGTCACTTTCACACTTTACGAAATGTTTAAATTTTATTTTGTGCATTTTAATTTGACACTTCAATTATAAATTGTTAGTTTATTATATGTAATGGGAACTTGTCATCCCACCCTCATTCCAATTGTGTTATGTTAAGTGATTACATTTAATTTACAAATATCTTTATATATAAAGGATTTGAAATTACCTTAAATACTGGTATACAATATATCAATCTAATAATTGCATTATTATTATTATTATTATATATATATATATATTTGCAATCACCTGAAATATTGGTATACACTATATCAATCTAATAGTTGCATTAAGATTTTATTTATATATATATATATATATAAAAGGAATTGTAATTGCTAAAACATAGATAATAAATATATAATTATGTTGACTACAATGAGATGATTTATGCTAAGGGTTTTAACATGTGACTACAATTATGCTAAGGGTTTTAACATGTGACTACAATCTATAAAGATATGAACAATTTATATTTTCAATAAGAGATATAGTAAGAGTGTAGTATTTAGTTTTTGCATTTTTTAAATAATTATTGTTTGATAACCTAATTTCACCAAATTTGTTTTTAAATTGATTGTTCATTCCCCTGACGGGGTGTCATTATGATCAGGATGATCGCACGCCAAATGGCCCTCAGCGTCGCCACCAGGCGGTCTTTGTTCATTTCGAGGTAGGTCGCTGACACATGCTTATACAACCAGGAGGTGTATGTCTTATGGTCATCTTAATTTCTCAGGGTACAATGGAGGCTAGACATGCTAAGCCTGGTACTGCTCCCATGACAAGCCTTTATGATGTAATTACGGTTAGAGTTATTGCACAGGACATAAGTACTCCGCACAGCTGGTGCAAATAAGTTCTGAAAGAGGAAAGGATTTCAAGCTTCTTCTGGTCGATAATTGATTGTTTATTGGGTCTACTCTTCCCATACAACATGCATCGCGAAAGAGCCAAGGTGCACATAGGCAGTGGCACCTTTCGCAACTACTCCAGCAAACGTCGGAGTCCTCCTCTTCCTCCTTCGCTCAGTGATCCTTGTCTAGCACTCCTGCAAACGGACAGGAATGTTGAGGAAAGAGACTCTTATAGTATCCAACTTGAGGAAGAGGCATGGGGCTATGCAGTAGTATTGGAGGATTTGCCACCAGAACCCAGTCAAGACAATGTGGAAGCTCCCACATCGCCTGGTGGAATCGATTAATATACAAAGTGAATTGATCGCCTTTGTAGTCATGATGGATGACGAAGGAACGTGGTGAAAGCTCCCATTAGCAAGATGTTGAGGAACATCCTATGCAATAGCGTGATAAGGCAGCTCGCCATGCGTTTGATAATACTTTCCAGCTATGCTCTATGTTCCTTTTTTCTCATTTAGTTTTCACGAGTTGCATTTTGTGTTTATTTTAGATCTTGGCTTGGTCAATTGACAACGAAATAATAATATGGGTGTAAATTTTGGCCCTTAGGACAAACATTTATAGACGATATGATCATGGTGATGGAGTTGGTTTCCATTATTGGCAGCTATGGCATAGGACTCCATGTATGTATTTTTATCCTTGAACATAGAAGGTAATACAAATCATTAGCTTACAAAAAAAAAAAATTGTTCATTCTAGTATGTAATTTTTTACAATTAGCTACTTTTGGATATTAGAAGTGTCTCAACTTTTAGAATGGACACTTCTAATCCATCTTCATGGGATTCAAAAAAAAAGAGTGTAGCACACCCAACCCCCTTAATCCTCCTTAGGCTCGTGGAATGTTCGATTTTTCCTCTGATTATTAGATTTAGACCAAAAAAAAAGAGTGTAGCACACCCAACCCCCTTAATCCTCCTTAGGATGGTGGGATGTTCGATTTTTCCTCTTATTACTAGATTTAGACATACAGTTTTACACTGAAACCTTCTCATCCAACTTTCAACTATCAGCGAAAATCCTTCCACGGATTCACTATGACAGCTAGGGGTCTATACACCCCCCAATCAAAGGGATAGAGTCATTCCTTTCCACCAGATCAACGACTTGTAGCGATTAAGACTCCTCCCCATCGAAACACCACACTACCAGGATTGATGCCCTCTCTAGCGGATTATTTATGATGGATCATACTTATAGATCCAACGAATCTCAAACTTGGAGACCAACGTCTTTGTTCTCATCGGTTCTTCTACTTACTCTACAGTTGGGATCCACGACAATGTACAATCGAGATTACATCGTGTCCACTCTTCAATCTACGACTCACGTTTGCTCTCAAAGTCCTCCTTCATCGGAGTGCATCCACTTCAAGCATCGTAGGTCATTATGATCAACTCACTTTGATGGCACACACTCCAACAAATCTGACGATCCTCATTCACTTCATTTGACGATTTGGGTTCACGCGGGGTTTACAACTACATGATAGTTAAGGTTCCTAATCCTTCCTCCTCGGTTCAAATCATACGAGATCCAACGATTGAGATCTTTATGGGACACATACCAATGGATCGACGGTCCTCTAAATCCCTAGTTGTCAGACTCTCTGGTGAACCTTCCCTCGACCTCCGATCGTCTACATTCTAACAGACCTTCTTACAATATCAACAGTCAATATTTCACCATTCAACCCTCCAATAAATCAATGACTGACGTTGACTCAGAGTCTCCCCCATTGGAGTCTCCTTGCAATCGCACGCTCAGTCACTTCGATGACGACACCATCTGACCAACAACCATGATTTCTCCACTCCGCTTGATTGATGGTCGTGAGTCATTCCGACTTAAAAGATAGGTTTCCTTCCAGTTATCAATCTGGTTTATGACTTAACCATTCTAGGATTTCTTTTAGGTCATTACTAAGGCTTTACCAAACCCCTTGGAATCTCACTTTCACTCCCAAACTAGCTAAGGTGATTTCACCTTGAAACTTGGTTGAAGATTTGCATATATTGCAAACTTTCCATTTCAAGACAGGTGGTTTTGTCTCTTAAGGATCCCTAGCTACACAAAGACCTTCTCAGGTACTAGGGTCCTCCTGCCATCACTTTCCTAGTGAAGATTTATATCTTGCAAGATTTCCATTCAAAGGATTGTGTTTTTCACAGAGATACATACTATTTTAACACCACTTACTGGGTTATTTAGATTTACCAGATTATTAGTGAAAACAATCATGCATAATCCATTTTACTCAGAAATTAAATCAATCCTTCACGTATTCACATTTCTCATAAAAACCACAAACAACATATTTGCATCACTAAGCATAAATCAACATGTTAAGTTAAAACACTTATATGTTCTATGAAATGTTAAACCAATGAACTAATTGAGAGAAAAATCATTTCCTCCCGACCGTATGCTATGCTGCAGTATGTCTTTCTACAACATGCCACCCCTGTGCCAAGACATGATACTACAAGGGGGTTGATTCAGTTGGTTTACAGGTCCAAAATGATCGAGGAAGGTTACTCTTCTTCACTCCATTGGCACACCGAGTTCAGGACCTCCACGGGTTTATCAGGCACCTTCCCAACTAGATGTCTTCTGTGCAACGGAGCCCCTTCTCTTCTATACAGTCCCTCGACAACCTCCCCTTACCAGTGTTGGTTTCTTTCCAGTAATCACCAAGACCCAATCCTCTATTCCTCAAAGAAAAATTCCCAACAACTTTATTACTCATAGCGACATGCATGAGTCTCATCCTCATTGCTTCATCTATCTGTGAGTCTGCAACTCACTTTGTTTGGTGTGACTCTCAGTGAGAACCGTTTTCAACCTCTCAAGTTGATGTCATCTTCCTGAGCGCATTCACCTTTTTCTTGTTGTCATCTCCCCATTCTCTGCTTGTCTACTAATCTTTTCCCCCTCTCGTGTTTGCACATTTGAGTGGTGTTTTCAACCTTTGGTCTCTTCTTCAACACATTCCTCAGGATTCCCGTGAATTTTGTCAGATGCAACCCTCCATTCATGGATCTGAATTTGAAGGGGAAATCTAGTGTGTCCTTTTGTCAAGTTTAAATTGACTCTTTGCTTCTTCCAAACACCAAATTTGTCAGCAGTTACGACTACTTCAACCACCAATCCTGCTCTCCATAATTGATCACGTGGAGGTTGGAATTAATCCTGCTCTCCTGCTTCAACCACCAATCCTGCTCTCAATGCTTTCAAGTGTAGGTTGGAATGTTGATAAAGCTTCATATTTTATTCATTGAAACTTCTCCACTCCACCTCACCAGTCCACCTCACAAATTCCCACTTGTGATATCATGGCCAGTACTCAAGGAATTTTCCTTCTCAGTCAGTTGTTTGGTGTTTTCTATTAACCATAAACATAATTGCATGCTTGATAATCAAAATTCATGAAGTCTTAGCATAATTACATTTATGGGGGGAAACATGGTGTTACATTCCCCTACCCCTTAAATAAACATCGTCCTTGGTGTTTAAAACACCATATATATACAATATATATAGAAAACAAAAATGGGTAATGTCATTATCATGGAATCCTCCAGTTCCCAAGTAACCTCATCTACTACAAAGTGCTTTCATTGCACCTTGACCTGGACAATGGCTCAGTTCTAAAGCAATGTTTATCTCTTGTCTAGGATGCACCGAGGTTCGAACTAGAATTCCCCTCTGGTTCCACCTATATCAATGTACAATCAATAACATGATTAGAATCATGAACAAATTTCTTTAATAAAAATACATGGAACACATTATGAACTATAACAGTAGGTGGCAGGGCAAGTCTATATGCTATTGGTCCCACTCTTTCTAGGACTTCAAATGGTCCACAATATCAGGGTGCCAACTTAGCACAAGTCCCCATCCTTAGGGAACTCCACTTAGGTTTCACCCTAAGATACACATGTTTTCCCACCTTGAACTCTTTATGATTTTTATTGATGTCTGCATAGCTCTTCTGCTTATCATGTGCTATTTTCAAATTATGCCTTATCTTAATAATTTCCTATTCCATTTCCTTCAACAATTTTGGTCCAAGTGTGACCTTGTCCACTGAACTATCCCAACTGATTGGAACTTTTCACTTCCTTCCGTAAAGAACCTCAAATGGGATCATCTTTAATGATTCATGATAACCATTGTTATAAGAAAAATTACCAAGGGTAGAACTCTTCCCACTACTTGGGTCAGTGCATAACATGCATCCTCAACAAGTCTTCTAGCACTCTGTTTACTCTCTTGGTCTGACCATATGTTTGAGTATGGTAGTCCATGCTAAATGCTAACTGTGTTCTCAATCCTACAAACAAACATTTCCATAAGTTTGAAGTGAACTTAGTATTTCTGTCTGAAATTATGGTCTTGGGTAGACCATGCAATCTGAAAATTTACTTCATAAAAACATCACCAACATCTATAGCTTTGAAAGTAGATTTAATGGAAATGAAGTGAGTTTCCTTGCTCAACTTATCCACTACTACCATAATTGCATCATGTTGCCTAACTGTCCTTGGTAAACTAGTAAAACAATCCATGGAAATTATCTCTCATTTCCATTCTAGAATTTTCAAAGATTGCAATAGTCCTATAGCGTGATTTTGTTCAACCTTGACTTGTTGACACTCCAAATAGTTGGTATTATATTCAACAATGTCTTGCTTTGGTTTTTGCTAGTAATACAACTACCTTATTTTTGTTACCATTTTTTGGTAACTAGGATGACATACATAAGGTCTCCTATGGAATTCATCCATGATTAAATGCTTCAGATCTACTGAATCTAACACATTCACCATGTTTTTGTACAACAACAGTCCATCAGCTGTAAGTTGAAACCCTTATATTTTTTCTCCATGGGTTCTTGTTGCAATCCCTCTCTTTCCTGATTGAAAAACTAATCTTCTTGTAAGAGGGATACAATCCTTTGCTTGATGTTATACTCTCCTACAATTGTTTATGCTAAATGTATGGCTTGCACACTCTGACTGAATGCATTTTCCACTCTATTTTCCTTTCCTTTTATGTGTTTGATCTCAAAATCAAACTTGCTAATCAACGTCTTCCACCTGGCATGTCTAGCATTCAACCTCGGTTGGTCAAACGAGTACTTTAAACCACAATGGTATGTCATCAGGACAAACGTTCTTTCGAGCAAGTATTGTCTCCACATCTTCAATGCATGCACAATTGTTGTGAGCTCCAAATCATAGGTAACATATCGTTTCTCATGTTCATTTAGCTTTCATGACTCATAACTGATCACTTGTCCTTCCTGCATAAGAACTCTCCATTGAGTCCTTTGCAAGCATCATTACAAACCAAGAAATCATTTTCAAGATCTGCAATATTCATAACAGAGGCATTGGTCAAGAGATGCTTCAGTTGTTGAAAGCTAGCCTCGCACTCTGTAGACCATAAAATTTTCTTCCCTTTCATCTGTAATGAAATAATGGTATGACTAATCTTGGAAAATCCCTTAAAGAACCTTCTATAATATCCAAATAATCCCATGAATGATCTTACCTCTATTACAGTTTGAGGGGAAGGCCAATCCATAATTTCCTTGATCTTTTCAGGATCTACCACCACTCCTTCTGTTGAGATTATGCGTCCTAAATAATGGAATTTTTTCTTAAAGAAGTCACACTTGTTGAACTTAGCATATAGTTGGTGATCTCTCAACACCTGTAACACCATCATGAGATGTTATTCATGTTCTTCTCTAGTCTTTGAATACACCAAAATATCATCCACAAACACTAAGAAAAACTTGTCCAAATAATTGTTGAGAACATTATTCATCAAGCACATAAAGGTAGTCGATGCATTGGTAAGCCTAAATGGCACCACCACAAACTCATAGTGTCCATACCTTGTTCTAAAAGATGTCTTGTGGATGTCCTCATCCTTAATTCTAACTTGATGGTATCCAGACCTCAAGTCAATCTTAGAGAAAATTGTAGCTCCCTTGAAATGATAAAAAACATCATCAATCTTGAGAAATGGATACTTATTCTTAATGGTCATCTTGTTCAATTGTCTATAGTCAATGCACAAGTGCAATGTACCATCCTTTTTTTCACAAACAATGTTGGTGCTCCCCATGGGGACACACTTGGCCTAATGTGCCATTTATCCAACATCTCCTTCAACTGTACCTTCAACTCCACCAATTCTGGTGTGCTCATCCTATAGGGTACTTTTGATGTTGGTATTGCCCCAGGCACAAGATCTATTGCAAAATCAAGATCCCTCTTAGGAGATATTCCAGATACTCCCTCTGGGAACACATCTCTAAACTCCCACAACACTAGGTGCTCTTCAGCCTTCAACTCATTGTCTTTTGTTGATTTGAGCACTTGTATCGCATACAAGGGGCATCCTTTTCTACTAAATTTATTGAGCTGCAATGTTGATATTTGTCTACCTGAAACTATCTTTCGAATGCCTTGCAAAACTCTTGTATTTCCTTCTTCATCTTCACATTCCAAAGTTTTATCATAACAATTCATTTTTTCTTTGTGAGATACTAACCGGACCATGCCTAACAACACATCATATGATCTTAAAGGTAGGATATCCAAGGATGCTCGAGTATACAGTCCACTTATTTCAAATGGACAAGCCTCTATTATCTATGCCACCTTTCCCTTAGTTCATGTGGCTAATTGAACCAACCATGCCTTTGCATGTCTCTTTCTCTATAAGGAACATGCTTAAACAACTTGAGGTGAGAAATAACTAAGGTTATAGATGGGGTCAATTAAAATAGAAATGGACAACTCCACTACAGAAGCTTGGTGGTCTGCTAGTCGATTTTCCACAACTGCATATATTTTGGGCACACTTAAGGCCAGATAATTGATCCTAATAGCCTCTTGAACATGATAAACTCTTTTGTTGTCATGTTTCCTGTGAGGGAAATATCTTAACAGGTGTTCCTCTCTACAACCCCAACATTGTAAACATCCTTTCTTTGGTTCCTCTACTCTTTCCCTTGTCTTCTCTACTGGCCTATTTCCACTCTAAGATGGAAACTTTTGTTGATGCATACTCTTGATCAATTGACCAAACTGAGCACCTTTCTTCGAATTCTTATTTGGAAATGATTTGAATCCCTTCTTCTGAAATACACTCTTATCCTTTCTCTTTCAATCCTTAAGAGGCTCTTGCTTATGCTTAGAGTGGTCCTAACAACATTTGTCCTTCCTAATGGTATCCTCCAATGTTTTAGGCTTATCAAATTCAATTTTGACCTGATAGGATTGTGGCAATCCACCAAGGAAACATTGTATCTTTGCTTTCTCATCCTTGAGGTAAGGAACATACCTCAACAACTCCAAGAATCTCTTTGCATAAGCATCCATACTAATTTGTCCCAACTTATGTTCATGGAACTCTTTGATATTCCCATCAAAGTACTTCTCTGATAAGTAAGTCTTCCTTAAATATTTCTCAAACTGCTTCTAGGTCATCTTGCTCTCTTTTAGTCTTTTAACTTCCTTGACGTCTTCTTACGAGTAATTGTGTACCCGAAAATACTTCTTCAACCCCAACAGCCAAGCCTCGACTTCTTCTCCCTTTTTTATTTCTCCATCAAAGGTAGGCAACTTAGCCTTCTTGAATTCTTCAGTGAGACAACTATGTGACTGTCTCTTTTTCTTCTTCCCGAGAACGCTTGACCCAGTGTCATTGCTGGACAGCTCCTCGAAATTTGTTGTCCCATTGGATGACTCTGTGGACCATATATGGCATTCTTTGCATCCTGATGCATCTTATTGGAAGAACTCTTTCCTATATTTATATGGCCTAGTCCATGATTTTTGGCATATGAAGGGGTTTTCAACCTCTGATTGCTACAATTCTGCATTACTAGTGGTTGGACCTTGCTGCAGATGCTTCTAAATCTCTGACAAACTTTGCAATATCACTGGACTTATTTCTTCCTGTTCATCCTGAGCTCTCATGAGCCTCTCATTGTCTTCCTTCAAACTTTTGACAGTGGCTACCAAGTTTGGAGGGGTTTCTCTGGCCCTCCAACCATTAGATTCTCCATCTTTGATGTGTGAGGTGTATTCCATGCTATGCTACACCATTCACCTCTACTTTCCTTTCAGTGTTTCCTACGTGTTAAAGCAAAAAACCATAATCAACCATTACATCAATAATCATTTTAAATGTGCATTCTGGTCAAATAAACAGTGTTTTAAAATAGTCAAGCAGTCTTGATGACCCATTCAAGCCTAGAGTTTGAAATATGCATTGGTACCACTCTGTAACACACCCGACCCATTTAATACTCCTTAGGTAGGTGGGATGTTCGTTTTTTCCCTCTTATCTCTGGATTTATGCATATGGGTTTACCCTGAAACCTTCTCGTTCCAACTTCAACTATCAACGAAAATACTTCCACGAACTTACTACGAAAACTAGGGGTCTATACGCCCTCAATCAGATGGATAGATCATTCCTTGCCACCAGATCAACGACCTATAGTGATTCAGACTCCTTCCCATCAGAACACCAGATTGTCAGGATTGATTTCCACTCTAATAGCTTCTTTCCCATGGATCATACTTACATATTCAATGACTCTTGGACTTGGAGTCAAATGTCTTCGATCTCATCGGTCCTTCTACTTACTCAACAATTATCATCGTCTCTTTGGTCACCCATTAAGTGAACCGGTGGGAGACACGACAATCTGTGGTTGCGATTACGTCGCGTCCACTCTTTGATCTACTGCTCACGTTCTCTCTCCGAGTCCTCCTTCATTGGAGTGCATCCACTTCGAGCATTGTAGGTCATTCTGGCCGACTCATTATAATGGCACACTCCAACAAATCTAATGATCCTCATTCATTTCATCTGATGGTATGGGTTCATGCGAGGTTTACAACTGCACAACAGTTAAGGTCCGTAATCCTTCCTCCTTGGTTCAAATCATACGAGATCCAATGGCTAATATCTTTACGGGACACCTCCCAATGGATCGACGGTCCTCGAACTCCCTAGTTGTCAGACTCTCTGGAAAACTTTCCCTTCGCTTCGGATCGTCTACATTCTGACAGACCTTATTGCGACATCAATGGTCAAGATTTTACTATTCAATCCTCCAATATATCAATGAATACCATTGACTTGGAGTCTCCCCCATCAAAGTATCCTTGCAATCCCACACTCGGTCACTCCAATGACGACAACATCTGACCGATGGCCCAGATTTCTCCACCCTGCTAGATCACCAGTCGTGAGTCATTATAGCTTAAAACATATGTTTCCTTCTAGTTATCAGTCTGGTTTAGGACTTAACCATTCTAGGATTTATTCTAGGTCATCACTAAGGTTTTACCAGACCCCTTGGAATCTCACCTTTTCTCCCAAACTGACTAAGGAAATTTCACCTTGAAACTTGGTTGAAGATTTGCATATCCTGCAAACATTCCATTTCAAAATAGGTGGTTTTGTTGGCTTAAGTCTCCCTAGCTACAAAGAGACCTTCCCAGGTACCAAGGTCCTCATGCCATCACCTTCCTAGTGAATATTTATATCTTGCAAACTTTCCATTCAAAGGCTTGCATTTTTCATAGGGATGCACTCTGTGTTAACACAACTTACTAGGATATTTAGATTCACCATATTATTAGTGAAAACAATCATGCATAATCCATTTTACTCAAGAATTCAACCATTCCTTCGCATATTCACATTTCTAATAAAAACCCACAAATAACATATTTTCATCACTAAGCATAAATCAACATGTTAAGTTAAAACACTTATATGTTTTGTGAAATGTTAAACCATCCAACTGACTGAGAGAGGAATCATTTCCTCTTGACCGTAGGCTATGCTGCAATATTCCTTTATACATCATGCCACCCCTGTGCCAAGTCGTGATACCACAAGGGGATTGATTTAGTTGGTTTACAAGTCCAAAATGGTCTATGAAGTTTACTCTCCTTCATTCCATGGTAACAACAGAAGTTTCCCTATTCCCACTGAGCTCAGGACCTCCACGGGTTTATCAGGCACCTTCCCAACTAGATTTCCTCTATGCAAGGGAGTCCCTTCTATGTTATGCATTCCCTCGACGACCTCCCCTTACCATTGTTGGTTGCTTTCTAATAAGCACCAAGCCACGGTCCTCTATTGCTCTAGTCTGGATCTGGGTCTTCTCTGCTCCAGGGTGGCCATTGATTCCTTAGGCAAGTTTCCTATTTTCCTCAAAGAAAACTTCCCAACAACTCTGTTACTCAGAGTGATGCATGTGAGTCTCCTCACCGCTTCGTCTATATGTGAGTATGCAACTCACTCTTTTCACGGTTACTCAGTGAGAACTCGTTTTCAATCTCTCAAGTTGTCGTCATCTTCCTGAGCATGTTCACCTTATTTTTTTTGTTGTCATCTCCTCGTTCTCTTCTCATCCACTGATTTGTCCTCCCTCTCATGTCTATGCATCTGGGTGGTATTTTCCACCTTTGGTATCTTCTTCGACACATTCCTCGAGATTCCCATCACTGTTTTTGTTAGAATATAATGGATGTGCTCGTTTTACCATTGACAATATCGCTATTGTCACCCAACCATAGGTCGAAGCCACCCTCCGAGCACCTTAAACTTGACAGAGAATCACTCCAGAAGCAAACCCTAGGCTAGATAGTCAAACAAAGGGTAGTGCTCCTTTCCCCAAGGATAGCGCACCAACAAGAGTTGATCAGATAGTCCAAACCCTAACCAAGAGATAGTCCAATCCAAACTTGATCTTCTAGCTGCAACAGCTGCAATGGCAGCTCTCCTCCAAACCTGCACACAAAAATGGGCACTGCAGTGCGCACAAGTGTTTCTCTGCAATTCTGATACTGCCCTCCAGAATGAAGACTGGCCTCCTGTATTTATAGTAATTCTGGCAAATTGCCTGGGCCGACTTCTCATTCTGGGTATCTGTCTGTTCAGTATATATTATTTCTTCTAGCCGACTTCTTCTCTTGGAGGCTAATAACCTAATACACGTTATCTTCTTGAACCGACATGTCTTCTAGGGTTATTATCCAACTCATTAGGGTTTATTCTTGCTTCCCAGAGTATTCTATTCTCGTCAGGTTTACATGTGGAGGTAAATACCTCCCACAACTACCATAATATCAACACTCCCTCCTAGTTAGGCAGGTATTACAGGTAATGGTCTTGAGCAAAAAACATACCATTCACCCAGTAGCATCAACATAGTTGTATAGACTATCCCATGACTATATCATGAGCACCATCATCACCATCAGTGTCATCAGCTGCATCATCTCTCAGAACCATACTCTATCTGAGTAATCATACATGATGCTCACTCCACAGAGTGACACAAGAACCATTCTTATAATCTAGAAGAATAAATGTTCTGAACCATTTTCTGTCTGGGAAATCTTTGTTCATTGATCATCCATCTAGTTGATAATCATTTTCAACATTGTTGATAGTCTTCAAGTCAATTGGAACAATATCATTCAATAGAACACAACTGTGTCTATCCATAGTAGTACACAACTACAATCTAGTGGTATACTACGACACCAAGTATCACACAGATACTTGATCAAACAGTGGAACACAACCACCACAGTAGTATACATCTACTATTTAGAAACATACGATCTTCATAACAATCATCTGATATCAACCTGCACAGAAACAATGTTATGATATAAACTGAATCATCTGGGCCATTCTTCCACTCACATCTGTGAGATCTTGGAAGAGTATCTGTCCTCAAAAAGGTAAGCCATCAATGATGAGCTATCTGGACTATTCTTCTCAAGAAAGGAAGAATAATTGTCATGATTTCTGAGCCTGGACCATTCCCCACCCTGGGCCATTCCTCCAACACTAAACAAAGTGTAACCTAGAGAGAATGAGTCTGTCCTAAGGAATGTATGTCCCTGATTGTTGAACGTGGACCATTCCCCACCCTGGGCCATTCCTCTGGCACTAAACAAAGTGCAGGCTGGAGATAATTAATCTGCCCTAAGGAATGATTGTCCGGACCATTTCCAAAGGAAATGACTGTCCTACACCAACCTCCAAAACGAACCATTCCCCATGTTAACCACAATGGTAAATCATTGTCCGGCGAGGCGGGCCAGTCTTCTTGAGTAACCCTCAAGAAGAGAGACTGCCCTAGACCACTTCCCATGTTAGCCACAATGGGAAGTCGCTATCTATGGTACATCAACAATCTGGACCATTTTCCGAACTGGAAAATGTATGTCCGTCAGAAATATCAATCCACTTTCCGAACTGGAAAGAAACTACTCATCCTAGACCATTTTTTGAACTGAAAAATGACTGTCCATCAATCAATAATACATCAGTGCTCCCTCCTAACCTGGGAGTCATCTCTTCCTTTTTCAATAAGGAAGTCGTCTCCACGAGCTCCAGTTTGAGTACGAAAACTCTTTCATCTTGGACAGAAGCTTTACCAAAATGTCTACTTATCTGCTCATCTCTGGAGATATGTATTGGAGAACCACTTTCTCCTTTCTGGACTTTATCACGAATAATGTAATGCTTGATTTCAAATGTACTTCGGTTTGGAACATTGAGTTTCTCTGAAGGCTTCATGATCTCTTATCAATAAAGTATATCATTGTTGAAAAACTGGCACATATTCATGTGGCACTTCTTCTGTCATCATGAGATCTGATCTTCTAAGTAATCATCTTGATATAATATCTTTGTTATAAAAAATCTTCACCACGCTTCTGTTGTGCACTGGAGGTTCTCCACCAAGTTATCTTCTTCCATCTGTATACAAGGGTCTCTTTCTGGTATGCTTCAAAGTCTTGAGGTTGTTCTTCATATGCTCTTTGTTCAATTTCTTTGGAGAACGATCTTTGCATTCATCTAATGTAGAATTCCAACCCATGGATATTGTGGATGATATAAAGACTCATGTAGAGGTATGTCTGGTTTATTGGAACAAGTAATCATCATAGTCTTCTCCCTCCATATGGGATAACCTCTAGATCTGGATCTTGCAATGCTTGCATATATACATTGTTCTTCATCACAACTTTCAATTCATCTACTTGATTGCTTTTATTGAGTTCATATCAGGTTGGTAATCTTGTGATTCTTAATACAGTGACTGGTTGTTATGGCTTCTTTTTCTTTCTTGGAATCTTCATGTTCTTCCTCATGTTTTTATTTATCGCTTGGGTCCATGGAGTTTCTTATAGATTCCATGCTCTGAAGATTCCAACTTCTTCCTTTCATCATAGGATCATGGATGTGGATGGACAACCAGGGATACTTTAAGGCTTCTCTTCGAATAAGTCTTCTTCTATGGTCGAACTGAACACGTACTTCTTTTCATGTTTGCTACCATGGATATATACTTCATTATCTTCAATGGATCATAGGATTAGCTCCCTCCTAATCCTTGCTTCATGTATGAATGCATGCTCTTCTTTTTGGTGATATATAATCGACTCCCTCCATCTAGGAGATTCCATGCTTCCGTCTGCATCCTTATTCCCTTCTGCAAAGTGTTATAAGTCATTCTCCAATTTCCTCTTGATTGTTGACTTCTTTCTGTCTTTGCTTCTTCTAAGTCTCTTAAGGATTGATTCTGATTTCGGCTTATCTTGTAATAGCTTCCACATGATTTGTTTGATGTATTTCATCCTTTCATGTGTATTATCTGACTTGTATAATGATAGAAATCCTTATCTTGTTGTTCTTCCATAATTATAGTTCTTCTTGGAACATATTATCTTCTAAGAGATAGATATACAAGATATGTACAAGAACTAAGAAGAGTATTGTTACCTTCATAAGAAGAAGTCTCTTTCATCCTTCTTAGTCTTCTTTGTAGGTT
>ML860705.1:0-13134 GCA_009831015.1 Picea engelmannii
CTTTTGGTTGTTCTTTTGTTTATGTGATTCAATTCTTAGTGCAATGTTAGATGATAGATGAATCTGATATGATAGCTTAGTGTTGAATAATGTGAGTGAATGTTGGATATGATCTCTATTTGTATGCTTAGTGCTTGAATCTATCGGATCTATGTGAATACTGGGATGATCTATTGTTAGGGTTTAGTTGCATTGTGAACTAAAGATAAATATTAACGAACTGTAATAACTAAGTTCTTTGTTAAGGTGTTACAATCATAGATCTGTGTCCCAGCTAAGGTTGTAGACATTGGAGTCCTGCAACCACCCCTTCTTCTACCTCAGGTGAGACTTCATATTCTTCGCAGGTGTTGTCGAAAGGGGCGGTAGTTAGGGTTTTGTTGGTGCGTTGTTGTAGTGTTGAACCCTCAGTCTTCCCTTGTGCCAACATAGGCCACCAAAGGCCACCTCTAAGAACCTTTTGCATTGTTGCTTTTCCTGCATAGTGTCCTCCTGTGATGCCTTCATGAGCTTCTACGAGGATCAAAGGTCGCTCTGTCTCCATAACACACCTCCTCAATATCTCATCAAGCCCCATCTTGTATAGTTGTCCAGCTATAAGTGAAAAGTTAGCAACGCGCACTACTAGTTGTTTCTTCTCGGTGATTGTATATTCACTCGATCCCATTTCTGTTGACAGGAGTTGGACTATCTCTGTGAAGTGATCATCAATCTTTCTAATGGCCAGAAATTGTGCATCTGGCAATGTATCTTCCAAACTAGTAGGCTCTTCTCCATGTTCCAACCTTGATAAATCTTCAGGACCTTTGTTCATTCTCCCTGGATTAACCACAATCTCAAAATCATATTCCTGAAATAGCAAAATCCATATGCATATTCTCCCCCCCAACACTTGTTTGATGACTAGGTATTTCAGTGCAGAGTGATCAGTGAATATTTTAAAGTTTCCTCCCAACAAGTAGTGGAGAAACTTCTACATTACATACACCATGGCTAACCCTTCTCTCTCAGTGGTGGTGTAATTAATTTCAGCTGTTGATAGCTTCCTGCTAGGAAAGGCTAACGGGTGGTCAATGTCTCCAGTTCCCAGTTGTGCTAACACAGCTCCTAATGAAATAGAAGATGCATCGACATGCATGTGAAATTCCTTGCTCCAATCTGGGAAAACCAGAATAGGCGCAATAACCATTTTCTGTTTCAGTGTGTCGAAGCTCTGATGGCATTCTTCTGTCCAATTAAACTAGTAGTCTTTCTTCAAAAGCTTCTCCATGGTTGTTGTGATCTGGGAATATCCTTTAATTAACGTCTTGTAGTATCCAGTGTGTCCCAGTGCAGTGCGTAGCTATTTGAATGAAGTAGGAGGGGGCATATCAACTATAATAGAAATCTTATATGGGTCTACCAACAGTCCCTGTTTACACATAATATGACCTAAAAACACTCCAAAGGGTGAAAAGAAGACGCACTTCTTCAGGTTCAAGGAAATCTGACACTGCCTGTACTTATCCAACATTAGTCTTAAACATTCAATATGATTTTGTAATAAGCTAAAAACAGTCCAATCATCAAAATATGCTTCCAGGAATTTATGTAAAAACTCCTTGAATGCTTCAACCACCACCCTGGAAAACATGGTTGGGGAATTCTTCAATCCAAATGACATCACTGTATACTAGTAGGATCCCCATTTTGTTGCAAATGTGGTCTTATGGCAATCTTCCTTGGCAATCTGGATCTAGTGGTATCCTGAAAATCCATCTGTAAAAGAATATACCTCATGTCCTCCTACATTATATAACACTTCGTTAGTGAATGACGTAGGGAATGGGTCATGCAAACATGCATTGTTCAGCTTCCTAAGATCTACTAAGATCCTAATTTCTCATGTCTTCTTGTCTTGTACCACCATAGGGCTAATCCACTCTGACTCTTCAACAGGTTCTATGATTCCTTCTTCCAATATTCTGTCAAGTTCAATCTTCACTTTCTCCTTATATTTAGGGTTCAATCTGTAGGGTCTCTGTTTGACGAGCCTTACATCTGGCTTCAAAGGGATCCTCATCTCTCCCATGGGCCCTTTAATGCCCTTTATATCAGTGAATTTGGTTGGAAACAAGTCCTGATATTCATGTAGTAACTTTTTGATCTTGTCAATAGTGGTAGCATCCCAATAATATCTAACATTTGCAAGCTTCAGTGTTTTCTCTATTCTAATATTGAATTTTTTTGTTTTAATTTGTTGTCCAATTAAAGGCATCTCAATGCCTGGTCCTTCTATGTCACTTTGTCCTTTTGTTTCGACGATGTTCACCTTCCTAGGATCATCGTCTTCATCAACATTCATATTATAACAACCTTGCAATTTCTGGAGAGGCGAAGTCCATTCGTCCTCTTCTTGTTCCAAAGGGAGGCTAGGTGCCCCTCAAATACTTTTTTATTACGATCTGTAATTCTTGATCCATTGTAGGATATTGGCTTTCAAATAAGAAGGTAGTTACAAAGTTCTAGGTCATACCTTCCCAATCTGCAGTGATGAGGCACAATTCTTCTTGAAGATACCATTTGATAGGGTTCGGTCCAGTGTGTTGATGAATTTGTGCACCCACTTCTCTTGAGGAAAGCTACTCCATGCTTCCTCAAAATTTCGTACATGGTCCTTTGGACAGCTTCGACCTGTGTACCCAACTTCACAGCCTTCTACTTTCTCTGAAAACGATGTTGTCATCAAAGTGTGACATTGTACCCAGTCTATAATGTTGTTTTTGTGTGTCCCCCGCCATCTTGTTGGAGTTGCTTTCAGGGCCTCATCCATTGCCAACAATATTTTTTGTATTAGTACAATTTCTTCAAATTCCAACAAGAAAGCTTCTAAATGATTTAGACCATCAAAGGTGAGCAAGTTACTTACTGTTGTGCCAATCCAATGAACTTCTCTGGTTAATATAGAACATCTCCTTTTAGATATGTCGTACATTTTTTTCTTCCAGTTCTCCAGTAATTCTTATGACTCTGATGATAATGCATTGTCACTTCGCCAACTTAGGTTCCCATCCTTCATAGGATTAATGTAATCATGTTGTCTGACTATTAATTTGTATATGTTTTCTAGTTCATATGCACGATATTCTTCCCTGATGGGTTATGTGTATCTTTGACCTTCGTCGGGATCTAAAGGTGCAATGAACCTAAGGCCATATCCTTCAAATTTCATTCTTCTTTTCTTTAAATCAACCACAGTGGAATTATTGAAAGCCCAATCAATTCCTAACAGCACAGGGTAAGGACAACTATCATCAACTATCTCAATCACCTCGAAGTCTGCAAACGTCCTTACTCCATCGATGTCCACTGGGACATGTTCCAATCTTCCAAAGGGGCTTACATCTTGATGATTAGCCATCCTAAGCCTAGTAGGGGAGTATATCAACTTAGGTTTTCCCATTAGTGCCCAGGTCTGCTTTGTCATGACATTGACCTTCGGCCCTAAGTCAAGGACTACATAGTCTATATCTTACTCTCCAATTTGAGAATTAAGGTGTAGTTCCTTATTTTTCCTTCTCTTTTTAGAGACTTGGTGTACTTCTCTATTCAGCAAGGGATCTATATTTATTAACTCGTACTGTCTGATTAAATTTTGTAGCTCTTGTACAACACTTTAATCCTGAATCAACTTAATACAAGTATATAAGAATTCCATGAGCTTTCTTACCTCTCTTCCTTCTCCTGGAAGAGCAGACCGGTTGAATGCCAAAGGCATTCCACATTCTATTATTTATGGTCATGTCTTTGATGACAAACCCTGGTCTCTCTTGAATTATTTTCTTTCCTCCTCAAATATTTGTTTTTCTTTCTTTGCATCAAAAACTTGTGTCTTCTCTGCAGCTTTCCTGACTCCTGATTCTTCTGTAGTATTTCCTTGGGTTCATCTGTCTTTGCCTATAACAATGCCTCCTTTAGTGATAAAAACAACTCTAGGGTCCTCTCCATGAAGTTCAACATATATCAGTTGCACTTGTGGGTTATGCTGAGGTCCTCATCTCTCCTAAAGTTTGTCTAGCAGCACAGGACAATCTTCGATAACATGTTCGAATGAGCTGCAGTAGTTGAAAACGGTACAAGGGTTCTAACAGTCCCTTGCTAAGTGTCCTGGATGCATGTAGTTGTAACAGATGATCTATCCTCGAACTTGACCCATATATTCTCCTCTTCCTCTTCCTCTGAATCCACCACGAGGGTTGGAGTTTCCTCTTCCTAGGGAATTATACTGCACAGTGCTTCCTTCTTGTTGTACTTCACCTTGAATTTTGTATGTATCCCTAGACCTTTCATGCATGAGGTTGTATGCCCTACAATCCCTGTCATCATATCCTACCAACTTACAGAACGTGCAATATAGATTTTTGGGTGTCTGGACATATTTTTGTAGATAGTAACATTCACTAGGGTGATGTCAATTTCTACATACCTCGCACTAGGGTAGGGTAACTTGATTCAAAGGGATCTGAGCTCCATAGGACAAGTATTCATGAAATAAGGGACAGTGTTCCTTGTCATGGCCTTCTGATTTGCATCTGATACACGAGATTTCTTCTCTTTTATCTTTTCCCTTGCCTTTCTTCATATCTTCGACCTATAGAGATAAGTTAGTCAGCTGACTGAAGATTTGACTCATACCTGAGCTGGATTCTCCCATAGGGGCTGATTCTAACTTCATGGCGAACTCCAATGCCTCAACCTACGAAGCAATATTCTGTTACATCAGAGGAACTCTGATGTGTGGTAAGAGGGAAGCAATGAACCATTCCTTGTTCTTCTCATCTGGGATCTGGAAACTCAAATGGACTATCAAGGTCTTAAATCTCTGATCAAACTCCCACATAGGTTTGACTATTCTTTGCTTGATTTATTTTATCTCTGTAATGTACTGTGACTCTGACTTAGGTTTATTGAATTCATCAATTAGCGTGGTCTTAATGGCATTCAACGGTTTCAGTGTAGTTCCTTGGACAAATTTCATGTACCAACTCAGTGCGCGATCTCTAAGGGTAGTACTAAACTGAGCTCGTTTAATAGCTTTGTGGGTCATATTTTTAATACTCCACACAGCTTCACATAAAAACCAGTGTTGATCAGGATCTTCAGATCCATCTCCTCTAAATGTGGGTAGCCTCCTCTCATCTACCATAGGTCTTCCTAGGTTTCCTGACTGAATATGTGGTGGACTACTAGTGATAGTGCTTAGAGTGCTCTAGTGACTATGATTACTCCAATTGCTTAATGTTGATGAAAAAATAGGAGGAATAATAGTACTTACTTCAATAGTTGATGCAATTCCTAAAGTTTATGGCTCTTTCCAGTGAGGTCCTTCAACTTTCCCCTCCTCTGCCCTAGTAGTTTATGAATGCTCTTCGTCTGTCAGATCTTTCTGTTCTCCACTGTAGAAACCCTCATCCCCGTAGTTCTGCTTAAACAGGTTCACAAGAGGGACTTCTCTGACCACTCTCCCACTATGCATATGTCTAGCCTCTATGTTGTTTTTATTGTTTGAGTTATTGAACATTATCTCTTTCGATCCAATCGATTACTGTATCTTCAAGATGTTCTTCTCGTGTAAGAGCATCTTGATCTTCAACTTCAAAAATTGTAAAACTTTTCCCTTAGGTCCCTTAAATAAATACCTCTCAGCTTGGCTATATGACTCTACTCTATCAACAACAAACTCGGTGATATACCCTCCAATAGTACTATCAAACCAGTGCTCTACTGCTCTTGACAGGGCATTATCAACTCTCTTAACCTTCTTGATCAATGTTGACGTCCAAACCATAGGTGGTCTAGATCTGATCTCAAATTGGGTGTCTGCTAACCTAGCTAGCCACTCATATAACTCTTGATGAGTTCCTCCAAAGAAAATCTCGTGTATATTAGTAAAGATATATCTTCCCAACCAATCCTATGTACTAATATTAGGGTTCTTGTTCTGGGCTTCAGCGAAGTCCTTTTCTTGATCCTCTATCCACTTCTGAATCTTTGTCTTCGATGGAAACCACCTTGACATTCCCTTAAGAAGATTCTTGTCCCAGCAACGAAACCATTTGTTGTCACAAGGGAAGACCTAGGGTTCAGCTCCAAGAGAACACCAAGAAGCCCTAACTATTGGCCCTTTCGACAACACCTGCGAGGTAGATGCATTCTCACCCGAAGTAGCTATGGGGGTTTGCACGACACAAATGTCTACAACCAAGGGAATACAAAGTGGATCTGATACAAGAACAACACAACATCTAGATATCAATTTCCATCTTAGATCTACTTCGCACAACTATCTATCATATCTAACACAACAATGCAATAATAGTATATCTATAAATAATAGAAATCAACATCAATCACACACAACACAAAGATGTACGTGGTTCACCCTCTCCCTAGGGATACGTCCACATAACTATGCTTTAAAATATATTAATATGGAAGCATACAGTTCTTATCTATGCTCTTTACCCAGTGGATCTTCTCTCTTTCTCTCTCTCCCCTCCCTGTGCACCTAGCTGCAACGTTGATCTTCGCACCCAGCTGAATATCTTATAATACAGAATGCCCTCACACTATCACTTCTCTCTCACACAATAGTAATGACTCACTTTCACGATAACAATGAACTCTCAACCAACTTAGCACTAACCCATCCCAGGTCCTTTAGACCTTTATTTCTACATTACAATAGCTCTTGGGCATCCTTAGGTTGAAACCTAAGTGTCAAAACCCTAGATACCAAAACCCTAGGTGTCTAAAACCCTAGGTCAACTTGACCCTCATTTTCAGGGCTTCACCAGCTTGTCTTTCCTTCCTTCTCACACGGTGCTCCAAAGCATCCAATGGTGGCTTTTTCTTCTTGTTGAGTTTTCCATGATCCATCTTCCTTGTTGATCTATCCATCCTCGATCTCCTTGTCCAGCAGATTTCTTTCTCTTACTTTGCACCGTCTTTTTTTCTCTTCTGCTCACTTTGACCCAGTATCAGTCACTGTGTCTTCCGCGCAGTTCGCATTCCATCGTTTCTTCTATAATCTTCGCTTACTTCCATGCCCAAGGGCCAACAATGATGTTGGTACATATTGATGAGTCATATTTTATATGTATTTGATGCATGATTGGTACATATTTGGTGCATGGTTGATACACTCATTGATGGTACAGGTGGAGGTACAAGTTGGTGCATGGTTGATGCACTTGTTTATGGTATAAGATGATTACAGGTTGTTTGGTGCAGGTTGTTGCATGGTTGATTCAATTTTTTATGGTATAGGCTGATTAGAATAGGTTTACAACAATATATCTCACAGTGATAGTGTGACAGTGGTTCCATCATTCTACTTTTATTTCAGGGAGGTTGGACGAGGCAAGGGTAGGTGGTTGTAGCCGAAGAACATAGGGAGTTGTATCCTCCTTTTGGTTGTAGCTAGAGAATTAGTTTTATCATATTAATCGATAATTTCTGACACAAACAGATCTCCCTAGATCCCACTGGAAACTAGAACAAAACATAACAAAATATAAGACTTTCCCTAAGCTCTAATTATTGAGTTTATTATCTAACAAGAGATAGAAAACATACCTTTTAAAGGTTGTTTCCTATTTCCATTTCCATCCTATCTCCGTTCCAATGCCTCTGTGATATTCAACTTGCAAGGGAACACAAGCCAACCATACTGAAAGAAACACAATATACTCAACAAGAACTTATGTATGTGATCAAGGAATCATACAATAAAACAAGACTAGTTTTATGGTAAACAAACATATTGTTGTATTATATTAAATGGAAAGTGGATATTACAACCAAAATCCTCAATTTTGCAAGGTCCCCTTTCAATGGCCCTTTTCTCCAACACACACATTCGCTCCAAATCCCTTGAATTAAGAAGATCCGTCATGTAGCTTGCAGAACTAAAGCAAAGCTCTCAAGAGGAAGTAGAACTCTCCATACAAATCTTAGACTATTCAATTTTATCCTTCTCCATGAGAGATACCTCTTTATATAGTGTGAAAGAGATATGGATGAGGATATTAGGATGATCCCACCAAATCAAAGAAGCGAGTAAGATCCAAACCGTTCAGAGGCCACCTCATCTTCTAGAAGATCCCCTTCTAGAACTTTTGTGAAGTTTGAATTTTCCTTAGGTTTTAGCATCGTCGCACCATAGGTATAAGGAAGACTGCAAAGACGTCACAGTCTCGATCTAGAACAATATGTTATGATCAGGCATCATCCCACCCTAGGCATATTTCATCCTACGATGAACTTCCTTAATAAGGTTTTTGAGAAGGGAAAGAAAATCACTTTTCTCATGGAGAAAGACACCTTTTATATTTTTCAGGGAACATGAACACATGTTGTCAGTGGATCACTGGGGTGACCAAAATAATGTGTAACAGAATTCCCCCTAAAGTATGAAGGTGGAACTCATGACAGCTGAAATACTTTGTAGAATATGTGTGTCGAGCAAGGAGCGCACCAATCGAGAACCTGCAAACAATCAAGCCTCTACATAATAATATACCATCGTCTGAGGTAGGAATTCACATACTCATATTACAAGATGTCAAGTGAGTCATGGCCACTAAATATACATTGTGGATCCATGTCATTATTAATTGGCATAGCCACTAGGAATACACTGTGGATCTATGCTTCAAAAGGACTCAAATTCTAACATAGCCATGAGACATACAAAATGGATTTATGTGTCAATACAAATCATGATGATCCGTCGCAACCTAGACCAAAATGATAATATCCAGGGTCTTCATTTCCATCGTCTCTAAGTATGAATCTAGCCATGTGATTACAGGTGTTGAACTCAAACATGGTAGAAATCACTTGATTATTGGTCATTCATGAAAACCGTTAAAATGTGCGAGGGAAATCACCATTGATGTCAATGACTCCTAAGGTACCCCAATAAAATCCAACGAATTTGAATAAATGAGTTGAAGTCGAACACTCGATGGAATATTCCAATTAGGGGTCAATGATGTGAACCCACTATTGAAATCAAAGTAACCTACCATTGAGGCATGTAGGCTCTAAGGTATTGAATGATTTCTAAGTCTTGTTCCTAGATAATGATTTGAAGTCTACAGGAAAAGACTCATCACAAGAGGGTCTTGATGTATCCCCCATCAATGACATGAAATATGTAACAGATTTGAGGTATACTAGAGTATAAAGTGATTTGAAACTTACACAGGGAAGGCTGACATGGTAGAATATTTATAACTGCAGATGGTCGACTCAATATAAGGCTTGTTTAGGTTGGACTTCTCTTGAACATATGTACGACATGATAATGGTTTTGGCATCATTAACTCAAGGAGGACCCAACATATGGACCTGTGGATGGTCAAATGAGAGACAAATGGATTTCCCAACCCGAATACAATGATGAAGGGGGGTGTCATGTTCAAGAGAAAATATTTCTATCACTAACACAAATACTGAGACACATTTATTTTCCAATTTTTCCCCCACCATTTCTAGCGATTACCTCTTTATTTTTATGCAAGCTTGAGAATAACATATACTTGTTGATGTAAGCTCATCCTTCAGATGAGTCCCACGAAGTATGTTTAATGAACCCTAGGAAGGAGTGATTCGGTCCCATATGGGTATTTCAATGTTTGTTTAATGAGTCCAAAGAGAGAAAACTCAAGGGTTTTTCAATTTTAGAGAGTCTGAAAAACACTTAAAGAGACCAACATCAGGTCCTTTTTTGTAAATTAATCTGATGAGACCGAAAAAGTGATAATCTACCGCTTGTCAGATGTTTTCTTCAAATACTTTTACGAGCGTGAAAAGAAAAAGGTCACTCAACAATCTTTTCATTTTTAAGGAGCGTGAAAAGATCTTAAAGGATACTCCATAGGTTTCGTTTTTCGTGTCACCATTACGAGTTCAAAAAAATGACAAAAGACTACTCGATTACATTCTCATGGTTACACGAGAATGGGAAAGAATCAAGAATTTGCTCGAAGTTTTTCCTGAAAAACCCTAAAAGGATCTATACATGTGACAAATTAGAAAACCAAACCAAAAACGCGGACCCTGGTTCCAACGTTTCACCTCTAGACTTTTAATCTGCAAAAACAAATCACTTGCAAATTTGTTAGGACTTTAGGGTTTGGATGAAGCATAAAAAATAATATAATATACAAATGTAAAGTAATAAAACTCAATAAAATAGGTAAAAAACCATATTTCACTATTTCATTTGTAACTTACCCCAAACATTTCTCCAAACCCTCTTTTTACCTTGATTTTTCACTGCGGATTATGGAGTGCATGGCTGATCATTTCATGAATAATCTCTGCAGAAAAGGTAATATTCATCTCCTCCATCTTTTCATGGATTGAAATTTGATTTTCATTGGTTAAAAATATGCTTTTGGGTTGATTTTTTGGGGTTACCCATGTGTGGAGGTCGTCGCAGGTGCCCTATATCGAGACCTGTGTTGATCTAAGATCCTCATAGTCGACCCTAAATCTAGGGTGTGATGACTTCACACTATGCAAATGCATAGGCCTGTGACGTCCGCAACCTTAAAGTTTTAAATATGAATCCAACAAGAAAAACCCTCCGGGAAAGAAAATTATGATGCTAATATCTTTTTATGGTTCCTTGGCAGGTCTTCCACAGTCAAGATGTTGGAATGGCGCGCGAGAGAGCATGAAGAAGAAGACTACTTCATCGGGAATGACCTGGGAATGGTGATGGCCCTCCAATAGTGTGGGTTATTGAAATTCTTCAAGATTCAGGGTATGAGGGCCTAGCTTAGACTACTTGAGTACTTATTTCACATGTAGGATGTGAACGAGCAAGGTTTTCATGTGGGTGCCCACACACTCACTATAGATATGGAGGATATCCACTCCCTAACAATACTGTCTTGCCGTGGATCACGGGTGACTCTCATAGGTAGTAGGGGCAACGGTGAGCTTATGAACCACTACATCAGTGAACATTGTGTATCAGGTACCCTGAAACATAGCGGTAAATTCGCTATTAGGGATGTCTGAGACTTTCCTCTGCAGACCATCCTCTATACCATAGCTCGCATGGAAGGGAGTGAAGCTCCCCATATGGCTCTATGGATCTATTTTCAGTATGAATTGGAGTGTATGGAGCCCCAAGTCTTCAACTTGTGTGATGGGGTTCTTAAAAGTATGAAAAAACAACTTACCAAGTGCAGAAGTGGTGGGTTGAAACAATTCGGATATTGGTCAATTTTGGTATCCTTCTTCCTAGAGAGGGTCTTAGTTTTACACTTGCAGGTAGAGTGGGGTTGTTGGTTCTTAGTTGAACGACTTCTCTCTAATACCTGCATCGTAGACCCAGGATTCATATCTATAAGGGTACCAACAAAACCTAAAACTATCATCCCTTCTGGTAAACCAGAAGACAATGCAGTACATAGAATGCACTGCGCAATCTCACCCAAGATAGATTTAAATGGGTGGTTGTAATAATCAGGTGTTTACAGCCTAGGATTGAGTATGAAATAGGGGATCTGCATTGTAAGCCATTAATTATGATTTATATTATGCTCTATTGTTATTTCGTTTACTACTTTGACTTTGTGGCCTCTATTCTTGATTACTCAACAACAATTACTCAGCAATATAATAACTCATTCATTCATTCATTCATTCATTCCACACAACATCTAACTAATAAAAGTATGAAAAAGATATGCATGCATTCATCACATTACATAGGTATTACCGTGGTTCACCCCCTCTTGGGATACATCCACAAAGATTTGTCTCTTGGCTCTCTTATTATGGCAGTTATGCAATTCTCGCACCTCACGCTTACAACTCTCCTCAGATGGGTAAGATATCTGTGAGGCGAACTAGATCATACCAGGCTCCACAACTTGCAATATAATCCTTATAATCTACCTCCTCTCTTCCTATTATCTCAGTTTCTTACAAAAGTAGTTCTCTCACCAAAACATTACATAAATATAATCGAACTCTACATAGGTAGAAAACCGAACTTCTTTCGAACCCCTCTATGATACCTGCATATATATATCTATATCTATCGGGCTCTTCATCCATTTACACAAAAAATATTAAAAAAACCCTACAAAAACCCTAAAAACTACTTTCATTAGGTCTCCCTTATTGTCATGAGTGTGTTTGCTTCCTTCCAGTTGTCACCTCCTTCTTGCATGCATGCATGTTGTGCTTCTTGCCAGTTGTCACTTTCATCTTGCATGCTTTCTTTCCCATGATTTCTCTTCCAACTGTCATTCTTCTTTGTGAATGATTTATTCCCCACTTTGGCCTGCTTCCAACAAGCCCCCAACACTAACATGTGACTTGTCCTGAGTCACCTAATCTTTCTGAGCTTCCTCGATTTCCTTAGTGATCATCTGGAATTTTTTCGTTAGCTCTGTTGCTTTTGTCAGTGATGCGCGGTCTTCTCCTTAATGGTCTCCACTACCTGAATGGCCACTTCATCACTCAATAGTCCTGTGCATTCTACCTAAGTCTATGCCATCTATGTTCTATATACTTCTACTTGTGCGAGTACTTCTGCTACCCATTCCTGTAATCGTTCTATTTGAGCATGCCGCTCCTATTTCTATGTCTATGCAGTGATAAGTTTTGTCTACATCTTGTTCAAATCTTGCGTCCCCTTGACACATTCTGGGATTGGTATGGTATTTTTCCTCTGTTTGAGTTCTTGGATTGCTGCATTAATCCTCTCCTCTTCCTTGTCCCAGTGTTGAACCTGTGGGTCCTCTTCCAGTCTTGTCCAAAGTTGCGTTGCTTTGTCGAGCAAGTCAACTATCATGCTAACCTACTTCTCCATCTCCTGTATTTTCATTGTTGTTGCCTACCTCCTCTTATCCTTTATTGCTAGTGGATTTATTGGTGTTAGTTGTTCTCAGAGATCCTCGATGTCCTTCTGGTATCGAGAAATTGTTGGATTACTGAGAGGGGGGGTGAATCAGTAATAACGTAATTTTAATCCTTTTTCTTCAAATGTTATATCAATGTAGAATTATTATCCAATAATGAGCAGTAATAAATAAGCAATGAACAAATGAACAATCATAC
>WSFP011410812.1:0-24639 GCA_009831015.1 Picea engelmannii
ATCAAGGAGTTATGCAATAAAATAAGAGTGATTTTATGGGAAAGGGACATGTTGTTGTATTATATTAAATGAAAGTAGAAGATACAACCAGATTGCCTTGATGTCGCAAGCTTCCTTTCAGTGACCCTTGGTTCCAACACACACACTTCTTCTACGTTTGCATGAAGAAGATCCAATACAACTTGATAGACCAAATAGAGTCTTCAAGCTTCTATTTAAGCAAATTTCTCCACACAATTCTTTCACCAATTCTTCATTCAATCTTACTTAACATTTTCCATGAGAAATCTTTCAATATATAGGAGAAGGAGAGATGGTTAAATGGATGAGGATGATCCCACTAAATATGAGAAGTCAGTAGGATGCCAACCATGCGAATGCCAACTCATTTTCTAGAAGATTCCCTTCTAGAACCTTCATGACCTCTTTTCTTTTCCAAGCTTTGAAACAGGTTTGCACCCTACCTATAGAGTAGACTGCGAACAGTTTGCACCCTAAGTTTGGGTTTCCTACGAGAATGAAGGATTTTCACACCCTGTAATATAGGCAGCCTACGAACTCATCTTAAAAATGTGTTTTTTGGAAGAAAACAGTAGTCACTTTTCTCAGGCAAAAAGTCCTTGTGGGAGCCTGAATACATCACCAGAGTGACCAAATTCATGTGTAACAGTAGTAAGTCCCCATTTATGAACTTTGTTGTGATCGTTCAATTGCGATAGAAAATATGGAGTGTACTTAAATGTATTAGGTCAATACGGGAGGTGGTTATCCCTATCTAATCGGTGTTTTTCTCACTTCATCATCATTCTAACTATTTTATAAATTCTTTGTATTTATTATATTATGATTTGTTTTCAATAATTAAGGAGGATAACCTTATTTCCTACTATTCTATGGAATTTAAAATGTCATTTTTGATCTTCTAGATGGTAGAATTCTATGTTGGTAAATGAAGTTGCATAAGATATTATCTAAAGATATATTTATTATTGATTTTGGAGTTGTTTTTTAGAGTGTTCAACATTTATTCAGTGGTGCATCACTAGTGAATGGCAAAAAAAATGGTTGGTAGAATTGAGCAATGTCTTACTTCAATACACTAATAATGTGTCACATTTTTATAACTTGTTGAAAAACCATAATAACTTGTTAGAATTAATATACAATCTTGAACACTTTTGTTCAAATCGAGACTGTAAATTGCATGATTGGAAATATTTACCATTACTTGTATATCAATTATGGAATTGGAAAATGCATCATGACTTACACCAAAAACAAATTTAATGGTCTATGTATTCTCTAAAGGTTGAATATGCCCACGCAGGTTGATAGCATGCACATGAAGTAAAGGAAAATAAGGGATCTAAAGTTCATACGAATGTTCTAAGGACCCCCAAGAAATCTAATAAGTTCTGGCTGTTGAGAGTCTATCCGGCCGGCGGTTTCCACGCGATCCAATGACTGGTGCTACCCAAGCAAAGGCATCCCCTTCATTGATCAACTAGGCTGACCAAAAGTAAGAAGGTGACAGCAATGTTATATGCCCCATAAAGGCCTCCTTCTAGCTTGTTGGGATCTACTCTTAGTCTTGCATAGTTCTCAGATTCAACAAACTAAACTATCTGAAAGGGGAATTGAAGGAAAGAGAAATAATAGCTTAATGTTGCAATTTTTGGAATCTAATTGCTAAATATTACAATGACAAAGCTAATTCTATTTGTTTATTAAATATGGTATCTAGTTTTATATAATATTGAAATAACTAATTGCAATTACCAGGTTAGTAGCAACAGTTAGTAACTATGCGCTAAGGTGAACCATTTGTTTGTGAAATATTCTATAAAGTTGGCTGAAGGATTTCAGTTGGAAGAGGTGTTTGAGTGGATGGGGCCTGTGTTGCTACAAATTGGCTCTGTTCTTCAGGTACCTAGCCCCGACGCTCTCCATATTTTCATTCTCTTCCCCGAAGATAGGTGGGTAATGCTTATATTACTGCAATTGAAACATATCTTACTAACTATAGGATTGGCATGAACATTATTCTTTCCACAGTATCAATGCATGAACATTTTGGTTTATTTCTATTCCATTTCCATATCCTTGTTTATGGATTTTAGCATTGTGATAATGCATATGGAACTTATTTTAATATCAGACATATGGATATTATAACTATTGGATGCATATTTTATCATAGGAAGTCGTAGTTGGAATATTTACCAAAGGGTGAAGTTGAGTTGAGAGGTATTTTGAACATTTTTAATTATAATGAGGTATGTGGTGATAACTTGGAAATATACATATTATATGTTTCTTCACTGATTTGTTTTATGACCTACAAGGGATTTTTTTTTCTTTTTAAATACACTCATTACCCGTCCTTACCACATGACAATAATGGACATTCATCAAGGTTTTATGCAATGACCATGGGGCCATCAATATTTTTTTAAATGGCAGTACTTGTTAGAATTTCAACATTAACTAAAATAAAAACTAATTCTAGATCACCAGTAATGAGTCGATATGGCATCACATGATCATCAATAATGGTGAAAGATCTCAATAATAACATTGATACATCTTTGGTATCATGTCTTTGATACATTGAAAAGGCATCAATAGTGGGAATGTCTCATCAATAATACGTCATTTCATCATCGTTGGATCATCACTCTATGTATGTCATAAGGGAGTCCTACTGTCGAAATGATATCACTTCCACATTTCTCACCTAGTCATTCATTGTTGACATCACAACAAAGATTCAATGGTACAAAGTCAATGATGCATTGGTAACACATTAGCAATGTGTCTGAAACTTGCCAATATTGCATATGTAACTCATTAGTAACATGTTAGTGGGATGTCAGCGCTACATTGGCAAGTAGTCTACATCCCATCACAAATATGTCATAATTCTAATGACCACTAGAAAAACTAAGGTTGTTTAATTTGTCATATAGTGCTCTAATAACATTGAAATTGAGACAATTAAATGACAATATGAAAAGTATGTTGAGATTACGACGAATGTGAACTTATGATGAAATTTGCAATCTTCCGACCAAGTTGCAACAATAATGTCGCCGATAAAACACCAAAGTTTGCACCCAAATCTAGTAGTGTGTCTATTTAGGATTGGAATGAGACCTTATGTGTCTCCTTCGTTCTTGTAGTTTGAAAACGTGGAGTCACTAGGTGAAATTCTTTTTTTAAAGATACTCTTGAAAAGAACCAAATAGCCTATTGTTTCATTCTTATTCACCACCAAGAATCAAAGCTTAATCTTTGTCATTTCTCAAGGAAAGAAACTTTTACAACTCTATCGCCAACAATATTGTCAATTCGAATGTTGTTCCTCGAAATTTTCCTGGCTAAGGAACTATTCCAAGGTGTTCATTGGAGGATTATACACCTTCCTACTTTAGGCTAATTTGAAAGAGTTCAATAGCCAAAGGGGGTATCCCTCAATTTGAAAAATATTACTTTGAAACTTGTGCAATTTAAGTTTCATTTTAAAGCTGAGTAAGGGCAGATAAAATAAAGATAGAGCTTAGCATGCGGTTTCCTTTAGATTTTTTGGGAACTATTAGGATTTTTTAATAAACATGCATATTTTTAGGGGTGCTAGGTGTGGGGGGAGTGTTTTATGACTCCACAATATCAGAAGTGCTTTCTTTTGCTTAGGGCCTAGGAAACTCTTCCAATAATAAAGTTGAGGCTTTGGTAGTCTATATGAAATTAAAATTTATAGAAGAAAATCAGAACAATGATCTTGATATTGTAGGATACTCAGAATTGGTCATTAATGACCTTCAAAAACCCTCACAAATACCAACATCTGAATTTGTCTATAAATTATTAAAGAATTATACAAGAAAAGGAGAAATTCCAATCTATTGAATATTATCATGTGCATTAGCATATAAACATGGCCGATGCACTAGCAAAAGAGGGTCGATCCCTGGGGTAAGGGAAAATCAAAATTAATGGTATTATTTCATAACGCCTTCTAACTCAATTTGGATCATATGGCTCATTTAAAGGGTTTGGAACACGTGGTTCAAAGTAAAGGCAGTGATCTGACTAGCCACACCACGAACATGAAGCAAACGTCATTGATCGATTTCATGACACTGCATTGTGACCCCATATCAAACGGACGTACCGTCTGCCACATGTCATCCCCTTCACGTGCGTTTTCCTTAAATTCGCATCGAGATTATCTGTATGAGGAATGTGGGAATTACAGATGCAATCATATGAACCAGCTCCCACAGTGTTTAATTATGTGGGATTGTAGAGAAGTGCACGAACCTCGCCACCCTGCTGGTTTAAACAGTGCAAGCATGGACGTCGGGCCTCATTTCTCATCCATTTTAGGATATCATTCATACTTTGGATATTGAAAATGTTTGGTACATAAATGTTGAAAAATACTGAATATTATGAACTAAATATACTGCTTCACACTTCATAAAAGTATCACAACCTTATGATAAATATTGAGATAGAGTGTGCATTATATCATTTAAAATACTGGATCTATATAATCAAGGATGGATTTCACTCATATCCATCAAATTTAACCCATAATTTATGAAAATAACAATTAAATGATTTCATTCTAAGTTTAAGTTTGTTCATTGTTTAAGTAATTATGACTTGGGTTTTTTGTGAATTTGTTTTACCCCACCAAATTCCCTAATAATATGTATTCATCTCTTATTTATGCATGTTTTTTTTCTTGTGGTTTGTTTCACTCAAATCATATTTTATGCTTGAATGGGAAAAGTCTAGGGATCAAATTTTTTATTACTAAGACCCAACATTTAGGCCTACATCTTTCCTATTTTTCAAGATGTGGATCATAGTCAAACTCTATATTTTGTCTCTTGTAACTCATGGTAAATGAAGAGCCCGAGCATGCCCATTTTCAACTTTTCCCCTATTAAAATAATCCTTGGCCTTAATTTGATCGTATTGGCAATGTTTCCAACTTTGGCTTGTTGATGGTTTGGGCATGATTTTGTTGTTTTGCAAGAGATTTACTCAACCCTTATGTGGCTTTGACATAGAAGGGTTTGGATTATTTTTTGTGGAAATTTGACATGAAGAAAATAAGTCTCTTGTTGTCTAGGTTCATTAAATTGTCTCTAAGTTCATTCTCTCATTTCTTCAATAGCTTAATAATGCTAGCAATGGAAAGTGAACTACATTTAAGGTTCAACACTAAGGTGAAAGCATAGATGCTTGCTTCTAGAGGTAATTTCTATTTATTTGCTTCATATATGTATTTGTTTGCAATATCTCTATGAATAACATTGCCATGATTTCATATATCTTTCAAACAATTTGAGTACGTAGTTAGCAAAGGATTTTCACTATCTAAAGCTTCATCCCAATTGACTTTAAGTTGTTGTGAACAACATATTGTCTTGGAAACATCATGTTTATAGGAAATCAGGCCAATCACTAGACCATTTGGGTTACTATTGACTGTACAAGAATCTTTATTAATGAATAAAACATTTTTTCAACATAGTTTCACTTGTGCTTCTTTGTGTATTTTTTTTCAACTTTCCATCTTAGTTTACAAGCGTGTTTCACTCTTATTTTTGCATATTCAATTGTTATATATGCCCATATATTTTTTACTAGTTATGATCAATTGTTAGACACTTATAATATGTTGATCTTATGTTTAAATCACATATTTAAGTATTTTTATATTTACTTTAGTTAACTTATGCACATAACATTTTCTTTTGCATTTTACATTACATCTACAATCTATTTTATGTATTTTCTAACACCACTCTAACTTGGATTATTAGCACTTTAGACATTATTTTAATTAACTAACAATTGCCATAACATTTCCTAATTTAGTAATTTATTTATGCATAAAAATATAACCTACACAACTAGTTAAAATTAGATTTGCATTCTAACTAAACATTTAAAGGCACCACTAACATAAGGTACACATTAAAATTTACACATGCACATAACTAGGGGATTAGTACCCTTAAGGAGAAAATCTTTGCTAATTGGTCTAACTAATCAATTTAATTATGTGGTTACTAAGTTTAGGGATTTAAACATAACCTGGACTTTCATCCCCACTTTTCCCTTTAAGAACCCTACAAGGGTGTTCAATTGTTGTGTTTGATTCTCATTTCGATCATCAATATAAATTATTTATGTGAACCTCCTATCACCACCAAATTGTTTATATCAATGTCATTGATCTAATCTCTACTTAAAAATGGTTTTCCCTTTACTTGCGACCTCTAAACATGCCCTTTCTATTAGGATTTTGTAGTTTTTTCATACGAACTTAAAATGAAATGACATACAAAGGGGATTTAAAAGCTTATGGTGGATAGGTGAGTATTCTAAGAGGGCTTATGAGAGACAAAACATGAGGCTTACAAAAAAAAAAGGTAGGATTTTCATGATATGATAGTGAAGAAAACACCTCTAGGCTTTATTTGTGGATTCAAGCGGTCCCCATGGAAAAATTTTGGAGTGGGTGCCATCATGAGACCACACCTTACAAAACAAATATGATGAAAAAAATACTAAATCAAATAAAAAATAATATAAATATTTCAAAACTAAAAAAAAAAAGTTATTTTCTAATATGTGACCCAAATCCCAATGAAAAAAGTTACATTAGTTGCAATTCTCCAATTGTGAAAGCATATCCAACTAAAATCATACATTCAAGAAATTATTTTTTAGGAGTTTATTGCTTTAATGGATTTAGTAAAAAAAATCATTAAAAATGAAGGATATGGTAGTCTAATTAAACACCAAAGAATTCAATAAATTTACTTAAAAATGAAGGATATGGTAGTCTAATTAAACACCAAAGAAGTCACATAAAATTTGGAACCAAATAGTTTATATAAATGTCATTGATTTAATCTCTACTTAAAAATTACTTTCCCTTTAGTTGAGACCTCTAAACATGCCCTTTCTATTAGGATTTTGTAGAATTTTCATAGGAACTTAAAATGAAATGACATACAAAGGGGATTTAAAGGCTTATGGTGGATAGGTGAGTATTCTAAGAGGGTCTATGAAAGACAAAACATGAGGCTTACCCAAAAAAGGGTAGGATTTTCATGATATGATGGTGAAGAAAACACCTTTAGGCCTTATTTGTGGATTCAAGCGGTCCCCAAGGAAAATTTTTGGAGTGGGTGTCATAATAAGACCACACCTTAAAACAAATATGATGAAAAAAATACTAAATCAAATAAAAAACAATATGAATATTTCAAAACTAAAAAAAATATTTTCTAATATGTGACCCAAATCCCAATGCAAAAAAGGTACATTAGTTGCAATTCTCCACTTGTGAAAGTATATCCAACTAAAATCACACATTCACCAAATAATTGTTTAGGAGTTTATTGCTTCAATGGATTTAGTAAAAACTTTCCTTAAAAATGAAGGATATGGTAGTCTAATTAAATACCAAAGAATTCAATGGATTTAGTTAAAATTTTCTTTAAAAATGAAGGATATGGTAGTCTAATTAAACACCAAAGACATCACATAGAATTTGGAGATAAAAAAAAGAAGGAGGAAAAAGTCTCATATTAACGTTAATTTAGACAAATTTGTCTTGTCATATACGTATTAATATCCACCTTGCTACTTTGTAGATTATATTATATTTACTACATTAGGTAGTTGTGTTACTTATTTGATCTAACTATTCTCACATTTTTTCGAGGACCTAACTACTATCACTTAAGATTAATAACACCTTATTAATCTATAGTTAAGTCACTTATATAATGTTAACTTCATTACATATTAATTTATTTGATTAAACTTTGAATTTTAGCATTAAATACTCCAATACACCTCCTTAGCATATGACCACATATATTATCTTATGTTTCATTGGGATGGGGCTAAGGTCAATATGGACCTATATTGATTGTATCAAAAACTTATTATTTTATTATAAAAACAAATATATAACATTTATCTAGTGTATTTGTATTCTTATTTTTTATATCAAAATCTTGAATATAAGAGGAAAACTTCAAAAGTCATTTTAAATGTTATTACTTGTGCTAACTTTTTCTTGGCATCTCTTTTTACAATGTTTACTTTTATGCTCATTTTTGTTGATGGTTGATTTTGTCACAAACACTTTGTGCATATGTTAGTGAGAAAGTGTGTGAGATGCTTAATTATGTTTGGGGTTAGGATGGATCTATTTTAAGTGTATCAAAACTTTTTTTTTCATTAAAAAAGTTATATTACACATCTTTAATGTATTTGTATTTTTTTTTTATATCAAAATCTTGATTATAATAGAAAAAATTCAAACATAGTTGAAAATGCTCTGATGTTAATATTTTCTTGGTATTTTCAATTATGATACTCAGTTTTATGTTCATTATTATGAATGGTTGATTTTATTTAAAAAAATAAAAATGCCCTACTTTGTAGATATGTTAGTGAGAACCATATTAAATACCCAATTAGTAGATAGATCTTATATGTCACTCTATGTATTTTATGTGTACTTCCAAAATGTAAGCTATATCTAATTTCAAATTAATAAAACCATCAATTCCAAAACTGGTTTGTGTTGATGAGGAATAAACTTGAATTTAAGAAACTAAACATATTCTAAAATGTATATTTGTCATGCAAGACAATATTGTATTGAATCTTAAATATAATATCACTTTGTTAATTCATATTCTTTAATTATAACTTCAATACTCATCTAATGATTACGTGGACCAACCGAAATCATGAAATCGTAGAACAACCTCCACCTGCAAAAGTGACATATAATCCATTTCCTCTCAACCTAACTTGGCCCCAAGGGACATGTATTCTAATACAATTAATATTTAAATTAATAGCACTGACTTATTGGACTAGCATAACATTTACTTGGAAATTATGAGACAAACTCATCAATTTTACAACTTTGACTTAGATTCTTTTTTTGGTATTTGTAAAGCATCATAGTGTCCATATCCATGATACAAAACTCGAATAGGGTTCTCTTTCCCATACTCCTGACCATACTCAGCAATGGATATAAGATCATCGGAGTTTCTCTCATTCATATATACAGTTATTGGCATTCTGCAAACATGAAAAAGAGTGAGCTCCATAATAATAATAAATCTAAAGAAAAAATCAGATTATATATATTTATTATATTTCTCATAAGCCAGATCAATTTAGGTTTGAATAACATAAACTCGCAGATTCCAAACATAAAAGAAGTCAAATTGAACATCAACATTAGCAATAGGATGTATCATTGATCAATTTAGGTTTGGATATCATAAACTCATATTCCAAACATAAAAGAAGTCAATTGAACATAAACATTAACAATAGGATGTATCATTTTTCAGAAAAATATTCAAGACATAAACTTAATTAGTATAACATAGCTTACTGGAGCACATGTGAAGCCATCAATAGTTCTGGCTCTCCACCCCATACATATGGCTTTCTAATTTGCTTGACATAGGTATCAAAGTCTCCTTCCAAGAACCTGCAAGAATAAAATTATAGAAAAATTCAAAATCAGATGTTTGTACATTGATTAGCAAATGAAAAAACTATAAAATCACTCATATCCCAAGTAATTTGCATGAAAAGAAAAAAATAAAAAGAAACTCTAAAATAACTCACATCACAGAAGTAGGACATGTAGGACTTATATTTTTACAAAATTTAGAAATGGAACATGTTATAATGACCCCATTCTACATAGTCACTTTCACACTTTACGAAATGTTTAAATTTTATTTTGTGCATTTTAATTTGACACTTCAATTATAAATTGTTAGTTTATTATATGTAATGGGAACTTGTCATCCCACCCTCATTCCAATTGTGTTATGTTAAGTGATTACATTTAATTTACAAATATCTTTATATATAAAGGATTTGAAATTACCTTAAATACTGGTATACAATATATCAATCTAATAATTGCATTATTATTATTATTATTATATATATATATATATTTGCAATCACCTGAAATATTGGTATACACTATATCAATCTAATAGTTGCATTAAGATTTTATTTATATATATATATATATATAAAAGGAATTGTAATTGCTAAAACATAGATAATAAATATATAATTATGTTGACTACAATGAGATGATTTATGCTAAGGGTTTTAACATGTGACTACAATTATGCTAAGGGTTTTAACATGTGACTACAATCTATAAAGATATGAACAATTTATATTTTCAATAAGAGATATAGTAAGAGTGTAGTATTTAGTTTTTGCATTTTTTAAATAATTATTGTTTGATAACCTAATTTCACCAAATTTGTTTTTAAATTGATTGTTCATTCCCCTGACGGGGTGTCATTATGATCAGGATGATCGCACGCCAAATGGCCCTCAGCGTCGCCACCAGGCGGTCTTTGTTCATTTCGAGGTAGGTCGCTGACACATGCTTATACAACCAGGAGGTGTATGTCTTATGGTCATCTTAATTTCTCAGGGTACAATGGAGGCTAGACATGCTAAGCCTGGTACTGCTCCCATGACAAGCCTTTATGATGTAATTACGGTTAGAGTTATTGCACAGGACATAAGTACTCCGCACAGCTGGTGCAAATAAGTTCTGAAAGAGGAAAGGATTTCAAGCTTCTTCTGGTCGATAATTGATTGTTTATTGGGTCTACTCTTCCCATACAACATGCATCGCGAAAGAGCCAAGGTGCACATAGGCAGTGGCACCTTTCGCAACTACTCCAGCAAACGTCGGAGTCCTCCTCTTCCTCCTTCGCTCAGTGATCCTTGTCTAGCACTCCTGCAAACGGACAGGAATGTTGAGGAAAGAGACTCTTATAGTATCCAACTTGAGGAAGAGGCATGGGGCTATGCAGTAGTATTGGAGGATTTGCCACCAGAACCCAGTCAAGACAATGTGGAAGCTCCCACATCGCCTGGTGGAATCGATTAATATACAAAGTGAATTGATCGCCTTTGTAGTCATGATGGATGACGAAGGAACGTGGTGAAAGCTCCCATTAGCAAGATGTTGAGGAACATCCTATGCAATAGCGTGATAAGGCAGCTCGCCATGCGTTTGATAATACTTTCCAGCTATGCTCTATGTTCCTTTTTTCTCATTTAGTTTTCACGAGTTGCATTTTGTGTTTATTTTAGATCTTGGCTTGGTCAATTGACAACGAAATAATAATATGGGTGTAAATTTTGGCCCTTAGGACAAACATTTATAGACGATATGATCATGGTGATGGAGTTGGTTTCCATTATTGGCAGCTATGGCATAGGACTCCATGTATGTATTTTTATCCTTGAACATAGAAGGTAATACAAATCATTAGCTTACAAAAAAAAAAAATTGTTCATTCTAGTATGTAATTTTTTACAATTAGCTACTTTTGGATATTAGAAGTGTCTCAACTTTTAGAATGGACACTTCTAATCCATCTTCATGGGATTCAAAAAAAAAGAGTGTAGCACACCCAACCCCCTTAATCCTCCTTAGGCTCGTGGAATGTTCGATTTTTCCTCTGATTATTAGATTTAGACCAAAAAAAAAGAGTGTAGCACACCCAACCCCCTTAATCCTCCTTAGGATGGTGGGATGTTCGATTTTTCCTCTTATTACTAGATTTAGACATACAGTTTTACACTGAAACCTTCTCATCCAACTTTCAACTATCAGCGAAAATCCTTCCACGGATTCACTATGACAGCTAGGGGTCTATACACCCCCCAATCAAAGGGATAGAGTCATTCCTTTCCACCAGATCAACGACTTGTAGCGATTAAGACTCCTCCCCATCGAAACACCACACTACCAGGATTGATGCCCTCTCTAGCGGATTATTTATGATGGATCATACTTATAGATCCAACGAATCTCAAACTTGGAGACCAACGTCTTTGTTCTCATCGGTTCTTCTACTTACTCTACAGTTGGGATCCACGACAATGTACAATCGAGATTACATCGTGTCCACTCTTCAATCTACGACTCACGTTTGCTCTCAAAGTCCTCCTTCATCGGAGTGCATCCACTTCAAGCATCGTAGGTCATTATGATCAACTCACTTTGATGGCACACACTCCAACAAATCTGACGATCCTCATTCACTTCATTTGACGATTTGGGTTCACGCGGGGTTTACAACTACATGATAGTTAAGGTTCCTAATCCTTCCTCCTCGGTTCAAATCATACGAGATCCAACGATTGAGATCTTTATGGGACACATACCAATGGATCGACGGTCCTCTAAATCCCTAGTTGTCAGACTCTCTGGTGAACCTTCCCTCGACCTCCGATCGTCTACATTCTAACAGACCTTCTTACAATATCAACAGTCAATATTTCACCATTCAACCCTCCAATAAATCAATGACTGACGTTGACTCAGAGTCTCCCCCATTGGAGTCTCCTTGCAATCGCACGCTCAGTCACTTCGATGACGACACCATCTGACCAACAACCATGATTTCTCCACTCCGCTTGATTGATGGTCGTGAGTCATTCCGACTTAAAAGATAGGTTTCCTTCCAGTTATCAATCTGGTTTATGACTTAACCATTCTAGGATTTCTTTTAGGTCATTACTAAGGCTTTACCAAACCCCTTGGAATCTCACTTTCACTCCCAAACTAGCTAAGGTGATTTCACCTTGAAACTTGGTTGAAGATTTGCATATATTGCAAACTTTCCATTTCAAGACAGGTGGTTTTGTCTCTTAAGGATCCCTAGCTACACAAAGACCTTCTCAGGTACTAGGGTCCTCCTGCCATCACTTTCCTAGTGAAGATTTATATCTTGCAAGATTTCCATTCAAAGGATTGTGTTTTTCACAGAGATACATACTATTTTAACACCACTTACTGGGTTATTTAGATTTACCAGATTATTAGTGAAAACAATCATGCATAATCCATTTTACTCAGAAATTAAATCAATCCTTCACGTATTCACATTTCTCATAAAAACCACAAACAACATATTTGCATCACTAAGCATAAATCAACATGTTAAGTTAAAACACTTATATGTTCTATGAAATGTTAAACCAATGAACTAATTGAGAGAAAAATCATTTCCTCCCGACCGTATGCTATGCTGCAGTATGTCTTTCTACAACATGCCACCCCTGTGCCAAGACATGATACTACAAGGGGGTTGATTCAGTTGGTTTACAGGTCCAAAATGATCGAGGAAGGTTACTCTTCTTCACTCCATTGGCACACCGAGTTCAGGACCTCCACGGGTTTATCAGGCACCTTCCCAACTAGATGTCTTCTGTGCAACGGAGCCCCTTCTCTTCTATACAGTCCCTCGACAACCTCCCCTTACCAGTGTTGGTTTCTTTCCAGTAATCACCAAGACCCAATCCTCTATTCCTCAAAGAAAAATTCCCAACAACTTTATTACTCATAGCGACATGCATGAGTCTCATCCTCATTGCTTCATCTATCTGTGAGTCTGCAACTCACTTTGTTTGGTGTGACTCTCAGTGAGAACCGTTTTCAACCTCTCAAGTTGATGTCATCTTCCTGAGCGCATTCACCTTTTTCTTGTTGTCATCTCCCCATTCTCTGCTTGTCTACTAATCTTTTCCCCCTCTCGTGTTTGCACATTTGAGTGGTGTTTTCAACCTTTGGTCTCTTCTTCAACACATTCCTCAGGATTCCCGTGAATTTTGTCAGATGCAACCCTCCATTCATGGATCTGAATTTGAAGGGGAAATCTAGTGTGTCCTTTTGTCAAGTTTAAATTGACTCTTTGCTTCTTCCAAACACCAAATTTGTCAGCAGTTACGACTACTTCAACCACCAATCCTGCTCTCCATAATTGATCACGTGGAGGTTGGAATTAATCCTGCTCTCCTGCTTCAACCACCAATCCTGCTCTCAATGCTTTCAAGTGTAGGTTGGAATGTTGATAAAGCTTCATATTTTATTCATTGAAACTTCTCCACTCCACCTCACCAGTCCACCTCACAAATTCCCACTTGTGATATCATGGCCAGTACTCAAGGAATTTTCCTTCTCAGTCAGTTGTTTGGTGTTTTCTATTAACCATAAACATAATTGCATGCTTGATAATCAAAATTCATGAAGTCTTAGCATAATTACATTTATGGGGGGAAACATGGTGTTACATTCCCCTACCCCTTAAATAAACATCGTCCTTGGTGTTTAAAACACCATATATATACAATATATATAGAAAACAAAAATGGGTAATGTCATTATCATGGAATCCTCCAGTTCCCAAGTAACCTCATCTACTACAAAGTGCTTTCATTGCACCTTGACCTGGACAATGGCTCAGTTCTAAAGCAATGTTTATCTCTTGTCTAGGATGCACCGAGGTTCGAACTAGAATTCCCCTCTGGTTCCACCTATATCAATGTACAATCAATAACATGATTAGAATCATGAACAAATTTCTTTAATAAAAATACATGGAACACATTATGAACTATAACAGTAGGTGGCAGGGCAAGTCTATATGCTATTGGTCCCACTCTTTCTAGGACTTCAAATGGTCCACAATATCAGGGTGCCAACTTAGCACAAGTCCCCATCCTTAGGGAACTCCACTTAGGTTTCACCCTAAGATACACATGTTTTCCCACCTTGAACTCTTTATGATTTTTATTGATGTCTGCATAGCTCTTCTGCTTATCATGTGCTATTTTCAAATTATGCCTTATCTTAATAATTTCCTATTCCATTTCCTTCAACAATTTTGGTCCAAGTGTGACCTTGTCCACTGAACTATCCCAACTGATTGGAACTTTTCACTTCCTTCCGTAAAGAACCTCAAATGGGATCATCTTTAATGATTCATGATAACCATTGTTATAAGAAAAATTACCAAGGGTAGAACTCTTCCCACTACTTGGGTCAGTGCATAACATGCATCCTCAACAAGTCTTCTAGCACTCTGTTTACTCTCTTGGTCTGACCATATGTTTGAGTATGGTAGTCCATGCTAAATGCTAACTGTGTTCTCAATCCTACAAACAAACATTTCCATAAGTTTGAAGTGAACTTAGTATTTCTGTCTGAAATTATGGTCTTGGGTAGACCATGCAATCTGAAAATTTACTTCATAAAAACATCACCAACATCTATAGCTTTGAAAGTAGATTTAATGGAAATGAAGTGAGTTTCCTTGCTCAACTTATCCACTACTACCATAATTGCATCATGTTGCCTAACTGTCCTTGGTAAACTAGTAAAACAATCCATGGAAATTATCTCTCATTTCCATTCTAGAATTTTCAAAGATTGCAATAGTCCTATAGCGTGATTTTGTTCAACCTTGACTTGTTGACACTCCAAATAGTTGGTATTATATTCAACAATGTCTTGCTTTGGTTTTTGCTAGTAATACAACTACCTTATTTTTGTTACCATTTTTTGGTAACTAGGATGACATACATAAGGTCTCCTATGGAATTCATCCATGATTAAATGCTTCAGATCTACTGAATCTAACACATTCACCATGTTTTTGTACAACAACAGTCCATCAGCTGTAAGTTGAAACCCTTATATTTTTTCTCCATGGGTTCTTGTTGCAATCCCTCTCTTTCCTGATTGAAAAACTAATCTTCTTGTAAGAGGGATACAATCCTTTGCTTGATGTTATACTCTCCTACAATTGTTTATGCTAAATGTATGGCTTGCACACTCTGACTGAATGCATTTTCCACTCTATTTTCCTTTCCTTTTATGTGTTTGATCTCAAAATCAAACTTGCTAATCAACGTCTTCCACCTGGCATGTCTAGCATTCAACCTCGGTTGGTCAAACGAGTACTTTAAACCACAATGGTATGTCATCAGGACAAACGTTCTTTCGAGCAAGTATTGTCTCCACATCTTCAATGCATGCACAATTGTTGTGAGCTCCAAATCATAGGTAACATATCGTTTCTCATGTTCATTTAGCTTTCATGACTCATAACTGATCACTTGTCCTTCCTGCATAAGAACTCTCCATTGAGTCCTTTGCAAGCATCATTACAAACCAAGAAATCATTTTCAAGATCTGCAATATTCATAACAGAGGCATTGGTCAAGAGATGCTTCAGTTGTTGAAAGCTAGCCTCGCACTCTGTAGACCATAAAATTTTCTTCCCTTTCATCTGTAATGAAATAATGGTATGACTAATCTTGGAAAATCCCTTAAAGAACCTTCTATAATATCCAAATAATCCCATGAATGATCTTACCTCTATTACAGTTTGAGGGGAAGGCCAATCCATAATTTCCTTGATCTTTTCAGGATCTACCACCACTCCTTCTGTTGAGATTATGCGTCCTAAATAATGGAATTTTTTCTTAAAGAAGTCACACTTGTTGAACTTAGCATATAGTTGGTGATCTCTCAACACCTGTAACACCATCATGAGATGTTATTCATGTTCTTCTCTAGTCTTTGAATACACCAAAATATCATCCACAAACACTAAGAAAAACTTGTCCAAATAATTGTTGAGAACATTATTCATCAAGCACATAAAGGTAGTCGATGCATTGGTAAGCCTAAATGGCACCACCACAAACTCATAGTGTCCATACCTTGTTCTAAAAGATGTCTTGTGGATGTCCTCATCCTTAATTCTAACTTGATGGTATCCAGACCTCAAGTCAATCTTAGAGAAAATTGTAGCTCCCTTGAAATGATAAAAAACATCATCAATCTTGAGAAATGGATACTTATTCTTAATGGTCATCTTGTTCAATTGTCTATAGTCAATGCACAAGTGCAATGTACCATCCTTTTTTTCACAAACAATGTTGGTGCTCCCCATGGGGACACACTTGGCCTAATGTGCCATTTATCCAACATCTCCTTCAACTGTACCTTCAACTCCACCAATTCTGGTGTGCTCATCCTATAGGGTACTTTTGATGTTGGTATTGCCCCAGGCACAAGATCTATTGCAAAATCAAGATCCCTCTTAGGAGATATTCCAGATACTCCCTCTGGGAACACATCTCTAAACTCCCACAACACTAGGTGCTCTTCAGCCTTCAACTCATTGTCTTTTGTTGATTTGAGCACTTGTATCGCATACAAGGGGCATCCTTTTCTACTAAATTTATTGAGCTGCAATGTTGATATTTGTCTACCTGAAACTATCTTTCGAATGCCTTGCAAAACTCTTGTATTTCCTTCTTCATCTTCACATTCCAAAGTTTTATCATAACAATTCATTTTTTCTTTGTGAGATACTAACCGGACCATGCCTAACAACACATCATATGATCTTAAAGGTAGGATATCCAAGGATGCTCGAGTATACAGTCCACTTATTTCAAATGGACAAGCCTCTATTATCTATGCCACCTTTCCCTTAGTTCATGTGGCTAATTGAACCAACCATGCCTTTGCATGTCTCTTTCTCTATAAGGAACATGCTTAAACAACTTGAGGTGAGAAATAACTAAGGTTATAGATGGGGTCAATTAAAATAGAAATGGACAACTCCACTACAGAAGCTTGGTGGTCTGCTAGTCGATTTTCCACAACTGCATATATTTTGGGCACACTTAAGGCCAGATAATTGATCCTAATAGCCTCTTGAACATGATAAACTCTTTTGTTGTCATGTTTCCTGTGAGGGAAATATCTTAACAGGTGTTCCTCTCTACAACCCCAACATTGTAAACATCCTTTCTTTGGTTCCTCTACTCTTTCCCTTGTCTTCTCTACTGGCCTATTTCCACTCTAAGATGGAAACTTTTGTTGATGCATACTCTTGATCAATTGACCAAACTGAGCACCTTTCTTCGAATTCTTATTTGGAAATGATTTGAATCCCTTCTTCTGAAATACACTCTTATCCTTTCTCTTTCAATCCTTAAGAGGCTCTTGCTTATGCTTAGAGTGGTCCTAACAACATTTGTCCTTCCTAATGGTATCCTCCAATGTTTTAGGCTTATCAAATTCAATTTTGACCTGATAGGATTGTGGCAATCCACCAAGGAAACATTGTATCTTTGCTTTCTCATCCTTGAGGTAAGGAACATACCTCAACAACTCCAAGAATCTCTTTGCATAAGCATCCATACTAATTTGTCCCAACTTATGTTCATGGAACTCTTTGATATTCCCATCAAAGTACTTCTCTGATAAGTAAGTCTTCCTTAAATATTTCTCAAACTGCTTCTAGGTCATCTTGCTCTCTTTTAGTCTTTTAACTTCCTTGACGTCTTCTTACGAGTAATTGTGTACCCGAAAATACTTCTTCAACCCCAACAGCCAAGCCTCGACTTCTTCTCCCTTTTTTATTTCTCCATCAAAGGTAGGCAACTTAGCCTTCTTGAATTCTTCAGTGAGACAACTATGTGACTGTCTCTTTTTCTTCTTCCCGAGAACGCTTGACCCAGTGTCATTGCTGGACAGCTCCTCGAAATTTGTTGTCCCATTGGATGACTCTGTGGACCATATATGGCATTCTTTGCATCCTGATGCATCTTATTGGAAGAACTCTTTCCTATATTTATATGGCCTAGTCCATGATTTTTGGCATATGAAGGGGTTTTCAACCTCTGATTGCTACAATTCTGCATTACTAGTGGTTGGACCTTGCTGCAGATGCTTCTAAATCTCTGACAAACTTTGCAATATCACTGGACTTATTTCTTCCTGTTCATCCTGAGCTCTCATGAGCCTCTCATTGTCTTCCTTCAAACTTTTGACAGTGGCTACCAAGTTTGGAGGGGTTTCTCTGGCCCTCCAACCATTAGATTCTCCATCTTTGATGTGTGAGGTGTATTCCATGCTATGCTACACCATTCACCTCTACTTTCCTTTCAGTGTTTCCTACGTGTTAAAGCAAAAAACCATAATCAACCATTACATCAATAATCATTTTAAATGTGCATTCTGGTCAAATAAACAGTGTTTTAAAATAGTCAAGCAGTCTTGATGACCCATTCAAGCCTAGAGTTTGAAATATGCATTGGTACCACTCTGTAACACACCCGACCCATTTAATACTCCTTAGGTAGGTGGGATGTTCGTTTTTTCCCTCTTATCTCTGGATTTATGCATATGGGTTTACCCTGAAACCTTCTCGTTCCAACTTCAACTATCAACGAAAATACTTCCACGAACTTACTACGAAAACTAGGGGTCTATACGCCCTCAATCAGATGGATAGATCATTCCTTGCCACCAGATCAACGACCTATAGTGATTCAGACTCCTTCCCATCAGAACACCAGATTGTCAGGATTGATTTCCACTCTAATAGCTTCTTTCCCATGGATCATACTTACATATTCAATGACTCTTGGACTTGGAGTCAAATGTCTTCGATCTCATCGGTCCTTCTACTTACTCAACAATTATCATCGTCTCTTTGGTCACCCATTAAGTGAACCGGTGGGAGACACGACAATCTGTGGTTGCGATTACGTCGCGTCCACTCTTTGATCTACTGCTCACGTTCTCTCTCCGAGTCCTCCTTCATTGGAGTGCATCCACTTCGAGCATTGTAGGTCATTCTGGCCGACTCATTATAATGGCACACTCCAACAAATCTAATGATCCTCATTCATTTCATCTGATGGTATGGGTTCATGCGAGGTTTACAACTGCACAACAGTTAAGGTCCGTAATCCTTCCTCCTTGGTTCAAATCATACGAGATCCAATGGCTAATATCTTTACGGGACACCTCCCAATGGATCGACGGTCCTCGAACTCCCTAGTTGTCAGACTCTCTGGAAAACTTTCCCTTCGCTTCGGATCGTCTACATTCTGACAGACCTTATTGCGACATCAATGGTCAAGATTTTACTATTCAATCCTCCAATATATCAATGAATACCATTGACTTGGAGTCTCCCCCATCAAAGTATCCTTGCAATCCCACACTCGGTCACTCCAATGACGACAACATCTGACCGATGGCCCAGATTTCTCCACCCTGCTAGATCACCAGTCGTGAGTCATTATAGCTTAAAACATATGTTTCCTTCTAGTTATCAGTCTGGTTTAGGACTTAACCATTCTAGGATTTATTCTAGGTCATCACTAAGGTTTTACCAGACCCCTTGGAATCTCACCTTTTCTCCCAAACTGACTAAGGAAATTTCACCTTGAAACTTGGTTGAAGATTTGCATATCCTGCAAACATTCCATTTCAAAATAGGTGGTTTTGTTGGCTTAAGTCTCCCTAGCTACAAAGAGACCTTCCCAGGTACCAAGGTCCTCATGCCATCACCTTCCTAGTGAATATTTATATCTTGCAAACTTTCCATTCAAAGGCTTGCATTTTTCATAGGGATGCACTCTGTGTTAACACAACTTACTAGGATATTTAGATTCACCATATTATTAGTGAAAACAATCATGCATAATCCATTTTACTCAAGAATTCAACCATTCCTTCGCATATTCACATTTCTAATAAAAACCCACAAATAACATATTTTCATCACTAAGCATAAATCAACATGTTAAGTTAAAACACTTATATGTTTTGTGAAATGTTAAACCATCCAACTGACTGAGAGAGGAATCATTTCCTCTTGACCGTAGGCTATGCTGCAATATTCCTTTATACATCATGCCACCCCTGTGCCAAGTCGTGATACCACAAGGGGATTGATTTAGTTGGTTTACAAGTCCAAAATGGTCTATGAAGTTTACTCTCCTTCATTCCATGGTAACAACAGAAGTTTCCCTATTCCCACTGAGCTCAGGACCTCCACGGGTTTATCAGGCACCTTCCCAACTAGATTTCCTCTATGCAAGGGAGTCCCTTCTATGTTATGCATTCCCTCGACGACCTCCCCTTACCATTGTTGGTTGCTTTCTAATAAGCACCAAGCCACGGTCCTCTATTGCTCTAGTCTGGATCTGGGTCTTCTCTGCTCCAGGGTGGCCATTGATTCCTTAGGCAAGTTTCCTATTTTCCTCAAAGAAAACTTCCCAACAACTCTGTTACTCAGAGTGATGCATGTGAGTCTCCTCACCGCTTCGTCTATATGTGAGTATGCAACTCACTCTTTTCACGGTTACTCAGTGAGAACTCGTTTTCAATCTCTCAAGTTGTCGTCATCTTCCTGAGCATGTTCACCTTATTTTTTTTGTTGTCATCTCCTCGTTCTCTTCTCATCCACTGATTTGTCCTCCCTCTCATGTCTATGCATCTGGGTGGTATTTTCCACCTTTGGTATCTTCTTCGACACATTCCTCGAGATTCCCATCACTGTTTTTGTTAGAATATAATGGATGTGCTCGTTTTACCATTGACAATATCGCTATTGTCACCCAACCATAGGTCGAAGCCACCCTCCGAGCACCTTAAACTTGACAGAGAATCACTCCAGAATCAAACCCTAGGCTAGATAGTCAAACAAAGGGTAGTGCTCCTTTCCCCAAGGATAGCGCACCAACAAGAGTTGATCAGATAGTCCAAACCCTAACCAAAAGATAGTCCAATCCAAACGTGATCTTCTAGCTGCAACAACTGCAATGGCAGCTCTCCTCCAAACCTACACACAAAACTGGGCACTGCAGTGCACACAAGTGTTTCTCTGCAATTCTGATACTGCCCGCCAGAATGAAGACTGGTCTCCTGTATTTATAGTAATTCTGGCAAATTGCCTGGGCTGACTTCTCATTCTGGGTATCTGTCTATTTAGTATATATTATTTCTTCTAGCCGACTTCTTCTCTTGGAGGCTAATAACCTAATACAAGTTATCTTCTTGAGCCGACATGTCTTCTAGGGTTATTATCCAACTCATTAGGGTTTATTCTTGCTTCCCGGTGTATTCTATTCTTGTCAGGTTTACATGTGGAGGTAAATACCTCCCACAACTACCATAATATCAACACTCCCTCCTAGCTAGGCAGGTATTACAGGTAATGGTCTTGAGCAAAAAACATACCATTCACCTGGTAGCATCAACATAGTTGTATAAACTATCTCATGACTATATCATGAGCACCATCATCACCATCAGTGTCATCAGCTGCATCATCTCTCGGAACCATACTCTATCTGAGTAATCATACATGATGCTCACTCCACAGAGTGACACAAGAACCATTCTTCTAATCTAGAAGAATAAATGTTCTGAACCATTTTCTGTCTGGGAAATCTTTGTTCATTGATCATCCATCTAGTTGATAATCATTTTCAACACTGTTGATAGTCTTCAAGTCAATTGGAACAATATCATTCAATAGAACACAACTGTGTCTATCCATAGTAGTACACAACTACAATCTAGTGGTATACTACGACACCAAGTATCACACAGATACTTGATCAAACAGTGGAACACAACCACCACAGTAGTATACATCTACTATTTAGAAACATACGATCTTCATAACAATCATCTGATATCAACCTGCACAGAAACAATGTTATGATATAAACTGAATCATCTGGGCCATTCTTCCACTCACATCTGTGAGATCTTGGAAGAGTATCTGTCCTCAAAAAGGTAAGCCATCAATGATGAGCTATCTGGACTATTCTTCTCAAGAAAGGAAGAATAATTGTCATGATTTCTGAGCCTGGACCATTCCCCACCCTGGGCCATTCCTCCAACACTAAACAAAGTGTAACCTAGAGAGAATGAGTCTGTCCTAAGGAATGTATGTCCCTGATTGTTGAACGTGGACCATTCCCCACCCTGGGCCATTCCTCTGGCACTAAACAAAGTGCAGGCTGGAGATAATTAATCTGCCCTAAGGAATGATTGTCCGGACCATTTCCAAAGGAAATGACTGTCCTACACCAACCTCCAAAACGAACCATTCCCCATGTTAACCACAATGGTAAATCATTGTCCGGCGAGGCGGGCCAGTCTTCTTGAGTAACCCTCAAGAAGAGAGACTGCCCTAGACCACTTCCCATGTTAGCCACAATGGGAAGTCGCTATCTATGGTACATCAACAATCTGGACCATTTTCCGAACTGGAAAATGTATGTCCGTCAGAAATATCAATCCACTTTCCGAACTGGAAAGAAACTACTCATCCTAGACCATTTTTTGAACTGAAAAATGACTGTCCATCAATCAATAATACATCAGTGCTCCCTCCTAACCTGGGAGTCATCTCTTCCTTTTTCAATAAGGAAGTCGTCTCCACGAGCTCCAGTTTGAGTACGAAAACTCTTTCATCTTGGACAGAAGCTTTACCAAAATGTCTACTTATCTGCTCATCTCTGGAGATATGTATTGGAGAACCACTTTCTCCTTTCTGGACTTTATCACGAATAATGTAATGCTTGATTTCAAATGTACTTCGGTTTGGAACATTGAGTTTCTCTGAAGGCTTCATGATCTCTTATCAATAAAGTATATCATTGTTGAAAAACTGGCACATATTCATGTGGCACTTCTTCTGTCATCATGAGATCTGATCTTCTAAGTAATCATCTTGATATAATATCTTTGTTATAAAAAATCTTCACCACGCTTCTGTTGTGCACTGGAGGTTCTCCACCAAGTTATCTTCTTCCATCTGTATACAAGGGTCTCTTTCTGGTATGCTTCAAAGTCTTGAGGTTGTTCTTCATATGCTCTTTGTTCAATTTCTTTGGAGAACGATCTTTGCATTCATCTAATGTAGAATTCCAACCCATGGATATTGTGGATGATATAAAGACTCATGTAGAGGTATGTCTGGTTTATTGGAACAAGTAATCATCATAGTCTTCTCCCTCCATATGGGATAACCTCTAGATCTGGATCTTGCAATGCTTGCATATATACATTGTTCTTCATCACAACTTTCAATTCATCTACTTGATTGCTTTTATTGAGTTCATATCAGGTTGGTAATCTTGTGATTCTTAATACAGTGACTGGTTGTTATGGCTTCTTTTTCTTTCTTGGAATCTTCATGTTCTTCCTCATGTTTTTATTTATCGCTTGGGTCCATGGAGTTTCTTATAGATTCCATGCTCTGAAGATTCCAACTTCTTCCTTTCATCATAGGATCATGGATGTGGATGGACAACCAGGGATACTTTAAGGCTTCTCTTCGAATAAGTCTTCTTCTATGGTCGAACTGAACACGTACTTCTTTTCATGTTTGCTACCATGGATATATACTTCATTATCTTCAATGGATCATAGGATTAGCTCCCTCCTAATCCTTGCTTCATGTATGAATGCATGCTCTTCTTTTTGGTGATATATAATCGACTCCCTCCATCTAGGAGATTCCATGCTTCCGTCTGCATCCTTATTCCCTTCTGCAAAGTGTTATAAGTCATTCTCCAATTTCCTCTTGATTGTTGACTTCTTTCTGTCTTTGCTTCTTCTAAGTCTCTTAAGGATTGATTCTGATTTCGGCTTATCTTGTAATAGCTTCCACATGATTTGTTTGATGTATTTCATCCTTTCATGTGTATTATCTGACTTGTATAATGATAGAAATCCTTATCTTGTTGTTCTTCCATAATTATAGTTCTTCTTGGAACATATTATCTTCTAAGAGATAGATATACAAGATATGTACAAGAACTAAGAAGAGTATTGTTACCTTCATAAGAAGAAGTCTCTTTCATCCTTCTTAGTCTTCTTTGTAGGTT
>ML860708.1:0-16974 GCA_009831015.1 Picea engelmannii
TGCATACGATCTCCGTTTTAGGCGTGTGATAGCTCGTTGGAAAGGTATCGTCGAGGAGATTCATTTTGGGGGATCAATTATGCCTTCAACTATCATTGAGAACCTCGATCTAAAAAAACCTTCATTTAGGCCCTCAAAATGGCCCCGGAAGTTAAAACCTGCTAAAAATAGTAAATTGCCAAAATTGCCAGAAAATTGTTTTGAGCCAGTCGGAAAAGGTGGGTGGCCATTGATATCCACCTAGATCACATTATCCTGGCCTTTTTCATAGTATTTGTTGAAGAATTTCACATATACAATATTATCAATAATTAGAGGTAATATTTCCTTATGTGAAACTATTCTAAAGTCTTATAGAAACACAAACATTTCAATTTGTGTTCTCTTGATTTCTTAAACCTTTTGGGATTATATACTTTGAAAACACAAAGAATTAATTATGTAATTAGTTTTCTTATTCCCTTACTTGTTCTTCATGTTTTCTATCATTCAAATTTATGATAAGTATAACATACTCATTTAAATACCTTATTGAATAGCCCCACTTGATGAATTTTAGGACAATAAACAAAATTATAAAATTGTATTAGTGCAATAGGACAATAAACAAAATTTATAAAAATATATTAATGCAAATAACCTCTTTAGTGAGACCACTTGTGATCAAGTTTATGATAGTAAATGATTGATAGTGATAACATAGCTATCTCTAGCATGCATACATTTTGAATCTACCCAGGTAAGAGATCTATGCATGGTTGCATCATATTCAATTTTACATATTTTCCAGAATGAGAACTTCAAGATATCACGATATGGTGTTATCTCTCACCTTATTTTTCTTGAAGAGTTTAGCAGTTCACAAGGAAATAGATATGGAAGAAATGGTTCCTTATCTAACATAACATCAATCCAAGGATGAGTAACTCCATAGATGAATTGCATTTCATTAAAGTGACCTATACATTAATACAATGAGAAGTGACATTTGATTTCATCTTTCAAGAGGTCTAAATAACTCTTCCTATTCACCTATGACTCTTCCTATTTCTCCTAAATTAATATTTACAATATATGATAATTCCAAGGATTATGTATCTAACATCCCCCCCCCTTAATCTGAAGGGGTGTTTGTAAGTCCAAGCATCTTTATGAACTTTTCAAACTTTTGTCTTTCAAGTGCTTTGGTGAAGATGTCTACAATTTTCTCACTTTTGGAACAATGTATCAACTGAATGGTCTTGGCCTCTACATGATGTTGAATCATATGGTACTTCATGTTGATGTGTTTTGTTCGATCATGGAATCTAGGATTCTTGGCCAACTTGATTGTAGAAGTGTTGTCAATCAACAATGGAGTAGCATTTACCCAATTCTCTTACAAATCCTCTATTATATTATTGAGCCACACAATCTCATTTGTTTCCTATGCAACAACCACATACTTAAGCCACACAATCTCCTATGTCACTTCTTCAACATCCACATACTCTTCCTTTGTAGTGGAATCTGATAGAATGAACTATTTGCATGATCTCCAAGAGATAGTCATTGACCCAAGACTCATAAGGTATCTTGAAGTAGACACTCCATTCTCCTTATCCCCATCAAATTATGATATGTATTTCCAACTAGTTTTAAATCCTCCACCTTAGAGTATTTGAGCCCAAAGGCTTGAGCTCCCATCAAGTACCTTAGAACTCTCTTTGTAGCATACCAATGTCCTTCACAAATTTTTTCATGAACCTATAAAGGATCCCATCTGCAAATGAAATATATGGTCTAGTAGTAGTAAGGTAGATAAGACTCCCCAAAAAATGTTTATATTTAGTTGCATCCTCAAATTCATTGTTAGCTTCAAATTTTTATCCATTGGAGTTGAGAGAGGATTATAATAAACCATGCCAAATTTGTTCAACAATTCCCCATTGTACTTCTTTTGGGAGATTAATTGATCCAGATTGGATCATTATATTATTTTTCATCTATCTTGATGCTTTTAGAGTGGAAAAAATTGGAGGAATCAGCTTGCAAGGTCATTTTAACAACAAGTCTCAATTTGGAAAATTGGGGTTTGAAACCTTGCAGAGCCATTTTGAGGAACCAAATGGAATGTTTTGGGGTCAAAACCTTCATAGATTTAGCATGGATCCCTTAACATTGATATACACTAAGATACCTTTTCATTGGTGCAAAAATCATGTCAATCAGAGTTTGTATGCAAAAAATATGCCTCCCACAAGTTGACCTACTGTGTTGACCACCAGGGTACAAGAGGATGCCATGTTAGTCCCCCTTACTAACACATATGAGGCTATCCACATGTGGAATTTCAAGAAGATTCTAAAAGGTCAAAAACCTTATCACAATTGAGGGTTGAGGAAGTCAAAACCCTACCTTTAGATGGCTATCGGGCTATGTTAAATACCAGACCACTAAGAGGAAAAGGGGTTCCATTCTTTTGCATTGTATTTTGTTCCATCGCTGAGAAAAACATCTGAGAGTGGTATTTTGTGAGCATAACGGAGGATGAGGAGGATTATGTAGCAACCATTCATGCCACAATTTCAAAAGGTATCTCCATAGTGAGTTCACATTCCTTTGTATGTGCATATTATAACTGAAGCAAAGAGAACGAAGCATAGGCCTCACCTTCTAGATGGGTTTTCTCCCATATTGGGTTTCCTAGGTCAAATCTTGTGTTCATTTTTGTTAATTGTGTGTATTGTTTGTATGTTCTTTCATTTTCCATTTCATTTATTTCTTAAATTCAATCAAAGATATTAATTAACTACTATGGGATCTAAGGTAATAAAATACAAAAATATAAGGTTTCATAATAGTTTAATATATGTTGTGATGAATTGTTCCAGTGGAATATCCATGACAAATTATAGATCATGAATATATATTTTGGATTCTTAGTTACTTCAATACCCAAGTAGTAGTGAATGTGTCCCATGTTTTTCATCTCAAAACCCTTCTTCAATTCATTATTTATGGATGCAATATATGCTTCATTGTTCCCTATTATCAAAAGATCATCTTCATACACCACAAGATATACAACAGTTTTTCCAACTTTCTTGACAAACAAATTTACATCATCAAGATTTAAATGCTTGAAATTTATCTTCTAAAGATCCTCAGTTAGTTGTTCATACCATGCATGAGGTGCTTGCTTTAGGCCATACAAATACTTGATGAGATTGCATACCTTATGTTCTTGACCTTTCACAACAAATCCTTCTAGTTGAGACAAGTAGACATTCTCTTTCAAGTATCCATTCAAGAAGGTTGTATTCACATCCATGTGATCAATCATCCGCCTATTTTGTGCTGCCAATTTCCAAAGCCAAAAATGCACAAATGGTAGCCCATTTTTCCATGGGGGAAAAATTCTCCTCATAGTCTATGCCTTATTTCTCGGAAAATCCTTCCACCAGAAGCTTGGATTTATGCTTATAAAGTGAGACATCTCATTTGTAGTTGTTCGTATAGACCCACCAGCAACCAATTAGTTTGGTTCCAAATGGAGGATCCACCAATTTCCATGTCCCATTCTTGATGACAGCACCATACTCCTTCTGCAAGGCTTATTTCCACTCATCATGAGAAGAAACTTATTCAAAGGAAGTTGGTTCAATGTTGGTAGATAAATTAAATTAACAATCATATGAAACATCCATATCATTTACATCACCCGAATCTGAATTATTTACATCACCTCCATCATCTTGTCTTGTTGAGATTTTGGTTCCTATCTTTCCAACCTTATCATGATGAACACTTTCAAGTGTATTTATGAGCCACTTTGGACATTTCTATGATGGTCCAGGTTTCTCTATTGATTGATATGGTGCTACATTCTCATCAAGGTTTAGTCTTTCAATCCTCTCAATAACATCATCCAATTGAGATTCATTGTTAGGGACCTAACCTCCCTAACCCCTCACGTAGGTAGAATAATACATTTTATATGTAATAAAGGATGGCATTACTTAATAAGGTCTATTTAATAAATGTGAACAAGTCAATGTAACAAGACCTAATAGAAGCTTCTGCTTCTATAAGGATCTTCCTCTAGAATGTTCTTTAGAAGATAGAATTAGTATAAATAAGAGTAAGAGGCATGAGAAGTCTTTGTCTTGAGAATATTGAAATAGAGCTCTACTCTGCTGGAGGTTGCCCCCTCGAAGAGGCTAGTGGCCATTTCTTTATTTTGAATAAAGGTATTATTTCAGGTGTTGCTCTTATCAATATTATGTTGTTCCATTGATATCTACTGAATATTCATGTTTCTGCATATTATATTACATCTGGTACCTTACAAGTGTTATTAGAGCTCTTTCCTTCACAGGAAATTGTGGGTTAATTTCTTTTTCCAGGGTAGAGACATGTTCTGACGTATTTAAACTATAGTGGTCTATCATTCAACACATAAATATGTGGTTAGGGAAGCATACACACATGAAATACAAAAGGTTTTTAAGCTCTCATTGTTTGATTCCCTTGTAACCCTTGTTGGTACCCCTTTGAGTGGTAGCGCATTAGACAACACCTGTATACGGACTTTCTCTTCCAAGTACCTTTGGTATATCGGGATCCCCCCTAGGTATCCTGAAACTAGTCATAGATCAACGAACTGGTCACCTGACTGCTATAGTGCCACCGAGAAAAACACTCGAAAATATTCTCTCTAGTACCTGGGTAATCAGGTAGTACGACTAAGGGTATGGTATAGCCTTCTTAGTTGGTGCCCTGATATATTGGGTCAAGTATTATTGTTCAACCCTACATGTATATCAAAGAGTTATATCACGAGACAAACCCTTGTTTGTAGGAACCTTGAAAACCCTAACCCTTGCAACGGAAAGAGAACATACTAGACAAAGAACATAAAGGATATTTTGGCCACACAACCTTGCCTCTTGCATTCTAGTTGTGAAATTACTACACATTTTTCTCTATTAAGAATTTGGGCATTTTGACACTGCAATAATATTCAGGTTGGAGTATAACTCCGCAGGAGTAAAAGAAGAGAAAAAAAAGAGTATAGTGGTCTCACGTGCACCCTTATTTGGGACCTATCCCATTGGATTCCTCTCTTCACCTTGATCACAGTGGTACCTATCATTTTTAAGTCTATTTTTTTTGTGGACCTGACCCCCTTCTCGACACTCTTATTTGCGACCCATCCCATTGAACTCTCCTTCTCACCCTGATCATTGTGGTACCTATCACTTATCAATATTTTTTTAGTGGTCCCACCCACCCTTCCCAACACCCTTAATTGACACATATCCCATTGATTTCCTCTTTTCACCCTAATCACAGTCATGTATCGCATTTCTCTAACTTTTTTCCATGGTTCCACTTCCCCTCTCCGACCCCCCTCATTTTCAAATGGCCACCACTCGCAACCAAGAAATACTTTACCTGCAAGATGAATCCAAATAGCACCGAGAGAACATATAGAAAGTGACTTTGGATTTTGGTTCCACCAATTCCAAATTGGCCACCTTTGAGGTCGAAGTTATGGGTGAATTTGCATCACTTAAGGGTGAATTGGACTCCCTCATCACCACTTTCAATCAATGGTTAAAATAATCTCATGGATCTCCCTCCTTTGAAAAACCTTCACACTATCAAGGTGAGGACTCTTCCCATAATATGGCCTTTCATTCCAACTCCCTTCTTCGTGATCCCCTCCTTCCCTGAGTGGAGGTGAACAAATTTGATGGCTCAGATCCCATACGATGGGTAACTCAAATGGAAAATTATTTCTCCTTGCATGGAATTACTGATGATTTGGCCAAAATTCATTATGGTGTCCTCTATATGGATCCCGAATGTTGGCAATGGTGGAAATGGTGTAGAAATGCATGCCAAGGGTATGTTGTTTGGACACAATTTGTTGCAGATATTTATGAACACTTTGAAACTAACACCCACTGTCTCAGTTGTCTGACCAAGTTGAAACAATCGGGCACATTGTAAGACTTTATATCTTCCTTTGAACACTTGTCTTTCCGCATGAAGGGCATGTCTGATGCTTTCTTCATGGAATTCTTTATCAATGGCCTCAAGGATGAAATTCGTGCCCAGGTCCTAATGGTTCACCCTCAAACTTGGTTGGAAGCTACCCAATGAGCCAAGTAAGCCCAACGAACTATCTCCACCCAGAACCACAAAACCCTCCTTTATTCCTTGCACCCGAACTATCAATCCTACCCCTCCTGCCACTCCTCTCAAGATCCAGAAACTAACTCAGGAATAAATGGTTCAACGTCAACTCAAGAGTCTTTTCTATAGTTGTGATAACAAATATTTTCCAAGGCACAAGTGTATGGAACAAAAACTTTTTATGGCCATTTTTTAGGATGTTGCTGACAAGGAGGTCGAAGTTTCCCCAGTGGAAGAACTATCCCCAACTGATGCTCCTACTCCACCCTCTGATCAACCAGAAGTTGAACCTATGATTTCATTGCATGCCCTTACTGGCTTATCTGCTTCCTAAACCCTCAAGCTCATTAACTACATTAAGCACATGAAGTTCATCATCCTCATTAACGGTGGAAGCACCCATAATTTGATTCATCGTTGTAATTCCTAGGAAATCAATTATTTTATATGTGTTGTCAACAATTTTCAAATCATGATTACCAATGGTAGTTCCATGAAATGTGGTGGGCGTTGTGAAAATGTGCACCTACAAATTGGTTAGTATCACCTGAAATCTCATATGTTTGTCATCAACATGGGTGGTTGTGATATTGTGCTTGGTGTTGAATTGTTACACATTATGGGACCCATTCTCATAGTTTTTAAGGAATTAACCATGAAATTCCAACAAGAGGGACAACAACATAAGTTCCAAGGCATCACAACAGGCTCCCCTGAGATCATCAGTTCCCACTGAATGGAAAAGCTTCTCAAAAAAGGCCACTCGAGAATTATTACCCAACTCCATTCCATTCAAGCAACGAAGACACCATACGTGCATCTTGACCTCCAATCTATCTTCTCTAAACACCAAGTCATTTTTTCCACTCCTCGTGGACTTCCCCCTTCCGGTGGTGTTCATGATCATTCCATTCGTCTAGTCCCGAGTACCCTACCTCCTAATGTCCGTCCTTATCGTCATCCCTTTGCCCAGAAAAATGGAATTGAGAAAATTGTTCAAGAATTGCTCGAAGATGGTGTTATCTGTCATAGTACCAACCCCTATTCCTCTCTCATGGTCATGGTACTCAAGAAATAAGGCACTTAGTGCATGTGCCCCAAATTTCATGCCTTGAACAAACTCACCATCCAAGAAAAAATTATCACTCCTTTCATTGATGGTCTCTTGGATGAATTGAACAATGCTCAATACTTTACTACACTTGAGATTCATTCTGGATACCACATGATTTGTACGAAAGAGGAAGACATTTAAAAGATTTCATTTAGAACTCATGAGGGTCACTATGAGTTTTTGGTCATGCCCTTTGGTCTGTGTAAATATCCCTCCACTTTCCAAAGTCTCATGAATCATGTATTTCATCCATTCCTTCATCATTTTGTCTTAGTTTTCTTTGATGATATTCTCATCTATAGCAAAACTTGGGAAGCCCATCTTTCCCATGTGGATCGAGTTCTCCATCTACTCTCTCAGCACCAAATTTTCCTCAAACAATCTAAATGTGCCTTTAGATCCTTTGAAGTGGAGTACCTAGGTCATATTGTCAACAAGGATGGTGTATGGGTGGATACTAAGAAAATTGAAGTTATGAAGGATTGGCCTCGCCCTAAAACTCTTAAGAGATTACGTGGTTTTCTGGTTTAACAGGGTATTATATCAAATTTGTTCAGAATTGTGGAAAAAATTGTCGCACCTCTCACTGCTCTCCTTAAAAATAATGATTTCACTTGGACTCATGTTGTTGGTCAATCCTTCCAAGCATTGAAAGAGGCTATGTGCACAACTCCAGTCTTGGCCCTTCCCGACTTCACAAACACTTTTTTCATGCAATGTGATGCTTCATAGAAAGGAATTGGGGCATTCCTCATGCAAGATGGAAGGCCTTTGGCATTCACTAGTAAACAACTTTGGGAGAGACATTTGGGCTAATCAATCTATGAAAAGAAAATGTTGGCTATTCTACATGTCATGGATCTTTGGCATCCTTATCTCTTGGGGAAACACTTCCAAATTAAAACTGATCATCAAATCCTCAAGCATTTTCTGGAACAACACATTTCATTCCCAAAGAAACTAAAATGGGTGACCAAGCTATTTGGATATGATTATGAGATAATTTACAAGAAGGGAAAATAAAATGTGGTTGGTGACACTCTTTCTAGTAAGTACAAAGAAGAAGGTTCCCTCTTTTCCCTCTCCTTCATTGTACCATGTTGGCTTTAAACTGTTTTCCAGGAATGGTTTCAAGATCCCAAACTCCCTCACCTTATCCAACAATTGCAACACCAATCTCCAGCTCATCTAGGGTACTCTTGGCACAATGAAGAGATTCACTACAAAGATCATATTTATTTAAGCAAATAGTTGCAACTTAAATCCACGGTGCAACTTCATGATTCACCCATAGTTGGGCATTTAGGGTTTACCAAAACCTATGAAAGGGTCAAACGTTCAGAGGTTGACAAAAATCATACAGTCTGAGAGGCCATTCTACACTCCATCAAAGAAAATTTGGTCATGGCTTAGAATCACATGAAATAGAAAGCAGATCAAGGACGTTCTGAGTATCAATTTGTTGAAGGGGACTAGGCATTTCTTCATCTGCAACCTTATAAGTAGACTTCACTCAAAGTTGAACACTTTCAGAAACTTGCTCCCAAATTTTATGGTCCTTATACCATTCTCAAGCGCATGGGGCTTGTGGCCTACCAGTTAGCTCTGCCTAGTCATTCTAAGATCCATCTTGTTTTACATGGCTCATGCTTAAATAAAGTGATTGGAACAAAGTGCCAAACTCAAACCAATCTCCCATAGTTGGATGAAGATGGTTCAATTTGGTTGGAGAAACATGTCGTCTTGGACCAATGAGAGTGTTGCCTATTTTAGTGCACCATAAAGGAAGTGTTAGTTCAGTGGAAAGATACAACTCCAAAAGATTCCACCTGGGAGTCGACCATCATTCTGCAACAATTTCCTCATCTCAAGCCTTGAGGACAAGGTTGTTCTTCAAGGGGGAGGGCATGTTAGGGACCTAACCTCCCTAACCCCTCACGTAGGTAGAATTATATATTTTCCATGTAATAAAGGCCAACATTAGTTAATAAGGCCTATTCAATAAATGTGAACAAGTCAATGTAAGAAGACCTAATAGAAGCTTTCTCTTCTAGAAATATCTTCCTCTAGAATGTTCTTTGGAAGATAGAATTAGTATAAATAAGAGTAGGAGGCATGATAAGTTTTTGTCTTGAGAATGTTGTAATAGAGCTATGCTATGTTAGAGGTTACCACCTTGAAGAAGCAAGTGAACATTGCTTTCTTTTGAACAAAGGTATTATTTCTAGTGTTGCTCTTATCAATATTAGGTTGTTCCATTGATATCTGTTGAATATTCATGTTTATGCATATTATATTACATCTGGTACCTTACATTCATGTTCTAAAAAATTGGTTGGGTATTCTACATGAGGGGGAGATGGAACTTCAAAAGGAGATTCCAGAGATTGACCCAAGATAGGGATCCCCCTTCAAGATGTGGAGTATCATCATCAAACTCATGATATGTCTTTACATGGGTGAATCTATTTAGATAATCAAGCTATTGCTCAATAGTTTTGCCATTCTTGGAAGAAAAATCACTTCTCTCAAAAGAATGAGCTTCATGTTTACCTCATCGTAAAGATGATATGCCTTAATGGTATTTCAATACCCCAAGAAGATGCACTTTTGACTCCTTGCACCAAGTTTGTTTCTTTGTTCTTTAGGGAATTGAGGCATAACATGTGGAACCAAAAACCCTGAGATGCCTCACCAAAGGAATGCATCCATACCACATTTCATAAGGAGTATTGTTCCCAAGAGCATGAGATGGAATTCCATTTCTCACATACATTGCACATAGAATTACATCAACCCAAAACATCAATTTCACATTCTTGAAAAATAGCATTGAACGTACCATATTCAAGAGTGTCATGTTCATTCTTTCTACTACACCATTCTATTGAGAATTGTATGAAACAATGGTCTGATGCTTGATCCCATGTTAGTGAAGATAGGTTTCAAACTCATTAGAATTATATTTGTAATGTCCCTTTCCAAATGAGTCATCTTGGAGATAGATGAAATAGCCTAAGTAATTCCCATGGGCTATAGTCAGTATAAAAAATGGAATTATTTATTTATTTAATGTCATCGAAGTGGGAATTAATTAATTTTAAAAGGTGACATTGAGTAAATAGAAAAAATGTGCTTAAGTGACTATTGAGAATATGAAAAGTCACTTAAACTTATTAAAAGGTAAAATGCTTGCAAAAGAGACAACCAAAGAATAAAATGGGAAAAAGAGGGCGCCCTCTCTCATTCTTGACTTGACATTTCTAAAATTGTTTTGAGAGAGCTCTTTGTGGATTTATGAACTCTTGGGATGAAAACCCTAGGATATATTTCTGAGATTGGTTTCAGTCGTGAGACTATTCACCCTAGTTGGTCATTGGGAAGAGATCATCTAGATTTCTTCATTGTGCTTTAGTGTGGTTAATTTTTTGTTATTTAATAGTTGGTATTTTGTGTGAAGAGGTCGATTTCTATTTGAGAAGGAAAAGTTTTTCCTATTAAGGGCGATTTTTCGTGATTGATTAAGCTTATGAAATATCCATGATCTCGTTGATCAAGATATTTGTTATAGATCTAATGTTTTGTCTCCCAGATCTGATACACTGGGGGTTTATGGATGTGTTTTAGTTGTGTGTTTGAGATATTTAGGGTTATTGCATGTGTGTGTTGGTTATTGCATGTGCATGTTGCGTATTTATGGTTTAAACAATATATAAAGGATGCATGCGGAAGTAAATAACATCAAATGCCCAATAACATGTATTATGTGACTCAAGCATGGAAATACAATAACATACTGGAAATATAGAGTATAATCGTCAGCTAGACCTCATGGATTGTCACTCGAATACAACAAACAACATAAAAATACTCGTGATCGAAAGATGAACATATATGATGCATGCACGGATAGATCGACAAAAATATGTGATTTCGGAGAAATACTATAACCACTACCAGCTGGAAAACTCGTCCAGAAGGATAGACCATCGAAATGAGCTAGAAACTGCTCCAATAGAAGCACCCTGGCCTCTAGACTGAAATGGATGAGTGTCGGATGTCATATCTGGTCTCTAAGGCGCTGGATCTGGACCCCTGGGGGGTTTGCGCACCTATTGGGACACTGGATGCACCCCAAATGATTCCACCAACAGAATATACTGCTATAGGACTCAAAAAAATCATCTCACCAAATGTGGAACTGGGTCGGAAGGGTTTCCCCGGATCTTCCTTGATGCTCCATCTGCAACCTCAAATGTCTTGCCAGAAGAGTTGTGTCGTAAATGGTTGGATGATGCACCCTGCAATATTCCACTGTCAGAATCTGATGGAAACTAGCTCAATCTGAGCACCCTGGCTGGATCTCAACTGGGTTGGAAGGAAACTACAATCTGAGCTTGGACCTCATGCAGCTCCACAAACCCTCAATTTGACTTGCACCCTCACTAGGTGAGTTGCGCACTCTGCACTGGATACTCCTGAATAGCACGATGAAATGCCTAGATGGTATCTCCGATGGGCTAGGATGTGTCTCTCAACACCGAAACTGATCAATGGTGGTGGTTTCCTCTAGAAATCCACAAAAAAGTAAAGTCGACTCTCTTCCTCCTCTGGGAACTCTCAACATCAAATCATAACAATGCATAATGAAGAATTAGGTCAAATTCCTCCATTTATACTCTTCTTGATCTAATTCACCATTGAATTCACTTAATATAGGAGATTTTCTTCCTTAGGTGAATAATTAATTAATTAAGTCCCCCTTTAGCACCTTTTCATTCTAATTCTTTGTTGACTTAGGCTTAAGTGACTTTTCCTAAGTTTTTAGCTTAATTCATCATTTAGCCACCAAACCACCCTTATTTTTCCATCTTGTTCCCTGTTTGTGCTTGACTATAGTCTACAGGAACACATAGACTACTAAGTCACTCCCTGCTGGCCTACTCTTGGGAACAGGACATCACAGTCCTCCCTTCCCAAGATTGCTTGTCCTCAAGCAACATCAATCCTGGGTGCTGCAAAATATGTTCGCCCTCACATGTGGCATCCTCCACTGGAAGACCCCTCCATCTAATCAAGCACTCCTTGATGAACCTATTTCTCAACCAGCACTCTCTCTACTCAAGCACCTCCTTTGGAACTAACTCCAATTGGCCCTCCTCATCTAAAGGTGGCAGCTCCTTTGAAGTTCAGATCTATTTTCCCACTGCCTTTTTAAGGAAAGAAATGTGAAAGACGTTATGAATATTGCTACCCTTCGGTAGCTCTAGCTTGTATGCCACCTCGCCTACTCTCTTGATGACTTTGTACAACCCATAAAATCTTGGTTTCAATTTCTCTGCTCCACTCCTCTTCAAGGAGGACTGTCGATATAGATGTAACTGCAGGAAAACCATGTCCCCAACCTCAAAACTACGTTCGATCCTCTGCCTATCTGCATAGATATTTTTTTGATTATGTGATGCCTGTAAGTTTTCCTTTACTGCCTGCAAAATCCTTTGCCTCTCCTCCACCCAATATTTGGCCACTGGGACTTTGCTATCCTTGAATATAGTATCCACAAAAGTGGGTGCATCGTATCCATACAATTCTCTAAATGGTGACATCCTGATAGACATATGGTGTGTCGTGTTGTAACAATACTCACCCATGTGCAACCACCTCACCCATGTGCATTGTTGTCCTCCCACATAGCTCCTCAGATACCCCTCCACCCATTTGTTGAAAATCTCTATCTGGCCATCTGTCTGTGGGTGGTAGTTGGTACTCATGGCTAGCTCTATGTCTGTCAACCAAAAAAGCTCCTGCCAAAATGCATTGATGAAGCACCCATCTCTATCACTAACTATCTACTTGGGTAGGCCATGCAATCTGAATACTTCTATGAAAAATAATTCCGCTATCTATATGGCCTTGAGGTCCGTGGGTATGGCAAAGAAATTTGTAAATTTGGTCAGCATGTTGACCACTACAAATATACAGTCCCTGCCCTGCACGCGGGGAAGGCCTGTGATGAAATCCATAGAAATGCTCTCCCATTTCTGCTCTGGAATGGGTATAGGTTGTAGTAACCTTGTTGGGTGTGTCTTCTCTGACTTGTTCTGCTGACAAGTCATGCACTCCCGGATGTGCTTGAGACCCTTCCACGAGAATCTCTCCCTGATCTACCTGTAAGTTTTGAAATACCCCCGGTGCCCTATTGCAGACGAATCATGACACGCCGTCATAATCTTCCCCTTTGAGGTAGATTATGGAACCAAATAGATCTGATATTTGTAGAAAATGACATCATCTAGTACCTGATATCTATCGTCGACCACCTGTCCATCCATTACCTCACAAGAAAACTTGTTTTTGGAATATTCCACCAACAAGTGTGCTTTCCGATCCATGCAAATGTCCATCATCGAAAACCATGGTGGCCTCCTGGACAAGGCATCTTCCACAACGTTCATTTTTCCCTTGACATACTCGATGTCAAAATCAAAGGCTTGTATCTTCGAGACCCACTTCTGTTGCTTCTCACTGAGGTCTTTCTGATCCAGGAAATACTTGAGATTGTTGTGATCAGTCTTCACTACAAATATGTTGCCCACTAGATACTACCTGAATTTGGTTAAAGAGTTCATAATTGCTAGCATTTATTTGTCGTAAATAGGCTAGAGTTTCTCCGACTTGCTGATCTTCCTTCTCTCAAACACAATGGGATGGCCTCCCTGCATCAACAGTGCTCCAATTCCCACCCCTGATGTGTCACACTCCAAGACGAATGGTTGCGAGAAGTCCGGAAGGGATAGAACAGGGCATGTGCTCATAACCTCATTCATCTTCTCAAATGTCCATTGTGACCCCTTTGTCCACTGAAAGGCACCCTTCTTGGTCAAATCTGTGAGTGGTGCTCCTAACTACGAAAACCCCATGACAAACCTCATGTAATAACTACACAACCCAAAGAAGCTCCTTAACTTTGTTAAACTCCTGGGTGTTGGCCAATCCAAAATGGCCCTGATCTTCTCCTGATGTACCTGAACCCCCTGTGCACTGATGATGTGGCCCAAGTAAAGCAACTCTGTCATCTCAAACTCACACTTGGACTCTTTGGCGTACAGTGTTTGCACCTCCATGATGATCAATACCTCCTCCAAGCGTCCCATATGCTCCTGCCATGTCTTGCTATAGACCAAAATGTCATCGAAGAAAACCAAAACTGATTTCCTTAGATTCCCCCTGAAAATGTGGTTCATGCAAGACTGGAATGTAGTTGGTGCATTGGTTAGCCCGAATGGCATAACCAGAAAATTGAAATGGCCAAAGTGGCACCAGAATGTCGTCTTCTCTATGTCCTTCTCTCTGATGTTGATCTGATGATATCCAGAGCATAGATCAATCTTCGAGAATAAAACTTCCTCATGCAACTCATCCATCAACTCGTCAATGCGAGGGATAGGATACTGGTTTTTGATGTTTTTCTTATTCAAAGCCCGGTAGTCAATGCACATCCTCATGGTACCATCCTTCTTCAGGACTAAGACAACTGAAGAGGCGAATGGAATGCTACTAGGTCTGATGTGTCCCATTGCCAACAATTCCTTGATTGCTTTTTCTATCTCATCCTTGAACCTATTAGGATGACGATTGGAGGGGGGGGGGGCTGATCATGGGTTTGGCCCCTTCTTCCAACTCAATGGTGTGCTCTAATCCCCTATCCGATGGTCTTCCTGTTGGAATCGAACCAAAAACCTATTGATGTTTTCCCAACAAGCTCCTAATCTCTATCTAAAACTGATGTCAACCCTCATAATCCTTCCACGTAGTGATCAAGCACTCTACGAAAAATGTTGCCTCCCCATGCCTGAAGATCCTCTCCATCCTCTTAGTTGAGACTGTCATGGGTGCCCCTATCGACATGCCCCTTAGGAAAACCCTCTTCCCATCACTGTCTCTAAATCCCATCTCTAAGGTTTGGTAGTTGGTGGTGATTTTACCCAAGGTGATCAACCACTGAACTCCCAAAACTACATTTGTGTATGATAGGTCAACCACACAAAATGTATCTCTCACGGTGTAGTTACCCAACCTGATCTCCAAGTCTGGAACTCTGTCTATACACTCCTTTATATGGCCATATGCTACTGCGACATCAAATCCCTCAAACACCTCTGTCTGAAGGGCCCATCTCGATACCAATGAAGCATCGATGAAGTTGTGGGTGGCCCCACCATCTATCAGGGCGATTGTCTGCTGCCCCTAAATAGTACCTCTGATCCTGAGGGTGTCGTACCTGGGTACACCAGAAATGGTCGCTATGACTCTACCCTTTGCTGGTTTCCATTTGCTAGCCTGCTCAAGAGGCTGTGGAACAACCAGTGGGTGGGTCCCTGCCAGTGTCGATGGTCTACGGGGAGGTTGTTCCTTTGCATGCTCTGGCTCCTCCTCTGAGCTGGTGGATTCATTATCCTACTCCTCCTCCTCACTGTCCACATTGTCTACGACCACCTCAATACAGTGAATCTCTCCCTTGCCCATGCATCTATGGCCTGGGACCCAAGGATCTCTGTAGTTGAAGCAAAGCTTCTTCCTCATAAGCTCTCACCTCATCTCATAATCCAACTTCTCCTTATCCTTCAATTCCCTATGTAATGGCTTCTGGTCCCGATCCTTCTATGGTACGAAGGATTTGGAAAAGGGTTTAGTTTTTGGCACTAAATCTGGCAAATCTCTAGTGCGTAGGATGGCATCCTGCAGGGTGTGAGGTCGGTATTCCTTCACCCATCCTCTCAAGGGTTCTATGATCCCTTCTGTGAATAAGATGATCATTCAGGGCTCATATATATCTTGTTAGAAAAACAGGACCATGGAGCAATAAAATAAAACAAATGCAGAAACAAAAAATAGAAGACACACAATACAAGAAAGACATAGATTTATGTGGTTCACCCAGTGTGGGCTATGTCCACCAGAGAAATTGTCAGGTCCTTCCTTTATTATTATCCAACAAATGAAGGGATACAACCTACAGCAAAACCTATTGTAACTTCCTCTTCTTTCTCTCATAGTCTCCTCTCTCAGAATACAATATTTACCCTCAATCATAGTCGCAATACATTTCCCTCATAAAAGAGGGTTGCCTTCTAGGGAAAAAAACCCTAACATAATCTCTATCGTTAGATCTGTGACCTTATAATGAACGGTCCATATTTACAATGAAATTACAATATACTTTTATAAGGCAATTTTTGCTTCGGGGGCTTCGCCCCTGAACCCCCGCTTGCCCCCAGACCCCCTAGTCGAGGGGATAGGCCCCCCGGACCCCACAGAGGGGGTACCCCCCCTCTGCACTCCCCCGCATGGAAGAGTGTACATACTTCTGGGGTGTAAATACTTCATGGGGTATAAACACAGCTAAAAGCAAGGACCTCTAAATCAGGGAGATAATCAGGCTCCACAACCAACAATCTCCCACTTGGATATTGATCTCAACAACTCCACCACTATTGTATATGCTGGACTCTGAACCTTATTGGACCTGGCAAATTTCTCATCTTCATCTTCATTCTTGAAGACCAACTGAAACTGAGCAAGAACTCAGTTTCTCCTTGGTTACTCCCTTTGTTAACATGTCTGCAAGATTCTGGCTAGTGTGTATCTTTTCCATCTTCAATTGTCCATCTTCC